>VZTL01055323.1:47939-68590 GCA_013400535.1 Scopus umbretta | reverse complement strand
GGCCGGCCTGGGGAGGGGGGTGAGGGAGGACCGGGCTGTCACGGCGTGAGCCCTGCACGGCGAGGTGGGAGCAGAACGCGGGCCGCGGGGAAGGAGCGGAGGAACCGGACCAGCCGGTGAAAAAGGGGCAGGAGCTGGAAGGCGGCTCCCTGGCGGGGCGGGAGCTGGGCCGGGGCCGGCGAGCTGGAGAAGCGGCAGGCCGACAAGAGAAGGCAGGCCGAGGACCAAGCGCCAAGGGGTCGCGACGGGCGGGGCAAGCGGCGAAAGGGAAAAGGAGGGTTGGCGATCTGCATCCTCCCGGACAGAACCACGCAAACTGCCCTGAGAAAAGGCGTAATACTGGAAACGTCAGGGACACACACCCTTCGTTTCCCGGTGCAACAAACTGCGTGTATTGGGCCTTTGTGAAGGTCCCTTTCCCTGCGGTAACAGAACAGTTCTGTCAGTAGAGATGCCTGCCGGAGAAATTCCTTTGCCCTGCTGCCTCTGGGATCTTCAGCTAAGTATCGTGTTGTGGTAAATCTGCTGAGCAATAGATTTCTCAGATGTCTTTTGGAGTCTCAGAACCGCATGGGATAACAAACACTAACAGGCCTCAGATGTCTGGTAAGGGCGCTAGAGCCAAATAAGCAGAAATCCTAGGACTTCTGGTAAACTGAACTGCAGCAGCCTCCTCCGTGGATTGGGCCGGGGTGAGGGACCCCGGGCAGAGAGCCTGAGAACCGAGCAGCGTAGGCTGGGTGAGCTGGGAAGCAGGTTGCTGCTGGCAGAAGGTTGGCAGCGAGTGGGTACTCGTATGAATGGGCACTTTGATAGTGAAAAGGACAGGGAGAGGAGATGGGTGACATTTTTTCCCACAGCCTCCTGTTTTCCTCTGTTAATGTCAGGCGCAGATGCAGCTAATACCGAAACTGCCTGTGGCTGGTTAGGGGCATCTCGGAAACCACACTTCTTTTGTAACTCTGTGGGGCAGTTTGTTATGACGAGTGTTCTCATTGCCTGAGTCTGGTTTTGTTATTCCAATGTCTTACGTTGGTCACCACGGTGAGACGGCGTGTTTCCCCTTGTAGGCTTGGGCAGACCTTGCAGCTCCACAGCCTGGATGAGTGAGACGAAGGGCACCTTGGCCCTTCACCTGACCAAGGGCAGGGTGAAGTCAGAAGAGGGGTTTGCGTGCACCACTCGGGAGATCACGTCCCGCAGCCCCCAGATGAGTCCGGCTGGGATGTGCATGCATGGCTGGCCCTGGGAGACTCGTCCGGGGGACCACAGAAGCTTCCAGCAGAGACTTGGCCTGGCAGCTGAGACTCTATAAAAGGCAAAGCCAGGAGCTGCCAGACGGATTTATCTTGCTGTGCACGCTGAGCTGAAGCTGCAGGATGCCGCCAGCTCCAAGAATCCGGACTCTCCAGGGAGCTTTTGGGCTGGCCAGTCAGTCCGCAGGGCACAGTGATTGTGTGTCTGCGTGTGTCTCTGAGAGTGTTTCCTCCCGAACCCCGCACATTTCTCGCCTCTACTTTTACCAGCTATCCTTGTAAAAAATAAATTGAATGTAGCTTGTACTCGACTAGTTGCTCCTTTAAGTAACAATTAAAATAAAGCAATGTTAACTCAGACAAATGAACCTTCAGAAGGGTAAAATCAGTCCAGTTCTTGCAGTTCTACAAGTGACATGATTACAGGTGATTCCTAGGGATCTTTTCTAAGTGTTCTGACAAAAGTGGCACTTTTGTAAGAAGCGTTTGCATATGAAACAGAGATGTGAGGTACGTGATATCAGTAGCTCTGATACTTGCCGAATGCGAATAGGGCAAATTTTAGGTGGATTTTGCTCATTATGCAATACCTAGATCCTGCATGGATCACCACCCTGGCTAACACCCAGAGGTCTTCAGACCCTAAAGTATGTGCTTACTAGCTTCGATGCACAGCAGATTGCTGTCCTTTGCACATCTGGGCTGGAAGAACCTCACACTAATGTCTCGCAGCTGTTACACAGCTCATTTCACTCCTAACAGGTGAGTGAAGTCAATTTGCCTATGGCATTTACAGTTGAGCTAAATATGTTTGCAAATATTTTCAGGCCTCCAGAGTCTGGTCTGTCTAGTTAAGCTTGTCATTGTAGAAAGACAGTGGTATAGAAATTCACATATATCCAAAGCACAGCCTTACACCTTCATCTGGGACCTTTTGAGTGTCATATGTTAAATGCTATCTAGGGAACTGGCATTTGTCATGTCTGCTGTGGAGTGGACAAGGTGGATGAATTTTATCTCCAAGTCATTCAGTTTTTGTTAGTTTACCAGTGAGTACAGAGGCCCTGACAGCATGCAGTCCACCACGAAGATCTCTGACTAGCAGCCAGAAGAAGCTATCAAAAGCGGGTATGATTTGAGGAGCTGGAATAGCTAAAGCAGAAAGGTTACAGCAGCAACATGAACCTGACTTCCCCTCAGACAGTTTCCACCACATGGGCACTGGCAGCTTGAATCTGTTCTTCCCAGGAAGGGTGAATCAAACCTAAGTTCTGGGAAATAATAAAAAAGCCAAACAAACCCAAACTTCCATATCTACTGCATTACTAGCTACATAAGACTGCACTAAGCCATAAATCCAAGACATTGCAATCTAAAAATTCTTTGTTTATTTTCACATTTTTGACTTGGCATGGATTTTTCTCAACCTTTGGTAAGTGGGTAGGTCACCAGGGATTACATAGATCACGGTGCTCCTGAATAAGGTGTACACATGATTACATGCAAGTTTAGAGAAGCACAGATGAAAGTAATCGATTCTTAACCACAGTCGACCTGAGACTGAGAAACTATGATTTCTGCTGCCACCCAAGAACCTAAGAGAACCGAGGGATCAGTCTGGCAGCAAGACACCATTCACGCCTGTTTTAATTGCCTGGGCTACTGGTCTGGAGGCTGATAGAGCTGCTCATTTTATCACAGAGAAACTTCCAACAGATGTAAGCTGTTGGAAGATGCTGGCAGCTATCTTTTTTTTTTTTTTTTTTTGATAGAGTAGTACTGGAGGTGGGATACTCCCTACTAATGAGCAATGACTGTTCTTCCTCTGAGATGTCGTCAAGCCAGGTAGGTTTCACCTGATGGCGGGAAGGACATTTCTTAAACCACAACATTCTGGTCATGTTTCTTCCACAGACTTCTTTGATACACACATATAAATTTAGTATCCGAGTAGAAGAACAGCACGATGGTGAAAGGATCGGTCTGCCCCAAAATCTCGTAAGTGGTATGAGAACAAATGTACTGCCCTTCTTACATTTTGCAGTTCATAGTATTTGATAGGTTTCACACTTCCTCCTGTGGTGCTAATTAGTGAGTCACTCCAACGCTTGCTAATGCTAACGCTCCTGTTGCCAGCTGGGAGCGCCAAGGGGGCTTGGCAGGAGAGGCAGGTTGAGGGAGAGATTGTAACGCCACTCTTGGTGTAAGCCTTCCCTTCCGAAAGTTTCCAAGAGTGCTCGTATCTCCTCAGACACCGAAAGCAATTGGGTAGGACAGGAAACATGCAGGACACCAGGACTGCTAACCCCGTGGTCCACAGAAATCCTCACCAGTACCAAGAGGAGCAATGGGATGTTCCAGCTGCCCAGGTTCAACTTCTTGATCTCGCACCCAGGTGCCAGGGTTCACCTCTGTGCTCGCTGTGGTCAACAGCTTCACGTTACGCTGGGGGTCATCTCACTATGCCAGTTTTACAGTGGTAAGAAGTGACGGGATAGCAAAGAAGTGCAGAGAGAACATTTATCAGGCTAGGTGGTGAAAAAAACCCTGAGTAACAGGGAATGTGTTGGCAAGTTTTGTGTTTATTGCTTAGCATCATCTTATTGCATTTGTTATTTATTGCTGGAAGTTTATTTCTGATACTGTGTCTGGAACACCTGGAGCTCTTCACAGGTGAAACTTCTTTCAGTTTACGGTATTATTAATGATTTCCTGTATAGATTTCAACAAATAAATGGTCGGTGAGGGTATTTTTGTAGTGTCACAAGTCTGTGTGTGGTAATGTGGTTGTTCATTCACTCTACTGTCTTAGAGGATGTCGTTGTTTGATGAGGGTGTTCCTTACATTGCTGCACAACTGAGTCATCAGAATCCATGGATGGATCTATAGATAATATCTACATAACATAGATAAATATCTACATAAAAAAAGTAAGTATCTACACACAAATCCACCTTGTTCATGAGGCATTAAAATGGATCTGTGGAGATGATGCAAGTGAAACTACAGCAGAACGAACTCACAGAGGCAGCCAGTGAAGAACAGAAACACCCAGCTGGGACAAGGAAAACTTCTCCTAACTCCTCAGACCTGATCTTCCAGAAGGACCTACACCATAACTTCAAAGACAAACCTGGGAACTAAAAGTCATAATTTTTCAGAATATTAAAAACCAAGGACTGAGTATTTACGCAGTAAATATTTTATGGCCATTAAATATTTTGATACTTTTCCTCACATCTCACAGTCAAGCCATCCCTGTCCCACATAAGCAAACAACCACTATCTGATCTATAGGCCCATCATTGTCTCACCCCTCTTTGCCACTATCTCCTCCCTCAAAACATTAGTAAGATTACGTTATACTCAGAGCAATCACTCCCAGCTTGTTAGCCGTGTCTAGATCAGACATACAAGAATTGTATTTCCCTCCCGAAAGTCCATTTACCCCAAGTGTAACAGATGCTATCTGTCCCCACAAATCTTGCCATCTTAGACATCTAAGATGGCATCTTAGATAGCCACAGTTACAGAAGCATATCTAACTCAGTAAAGTGTCAGGAAAACACAGGAACATGCAACCTGCTCCGCTAAAATACTGAACTGAATTTACGCACAGTGACATTTCTGAGCTAATGCCTAAACTGCATAAGAATCTGTCTTTAGGCAGGATTAAGATTGCCTTTAGGTGAGATTAAGGACCAAACCCAAAATGGCAATTTATTCTACTATGTAAAACAAGTGAAATATTTGTTTGCATGCCTTCCTTTTTGTCATTCATCAATCTTATACCCCACTCTTCCATTTGTCATTTGGAATGACTCCTTCCAGGATTCTGTGCGTTCTTTGCTCTGATGAAGTCTATCTCCTACATCTCTTTTGTGTTTGGGAAATGCTGGTGCAAAGAGCAAAGAATGCTCTTTGTCTGAGCTTTGTGCCGTGGACCCTTTGGGTACATTGATCAAAGAGGTACTTTCTTCTGTAAGCGTTGCGTCTCTGAAGGAACCCTACAATTCATTGCCTGCTGTCATGGTCATCGTGCTTTCCCAGTTTCCCACTTTTGCTCCAGATGCATTCTCTGATAATTTCTTAAGACAAGTATTATTTCTAATTGCCTTCCCAATGTCTCTGTCCTGTCCAGTGCCGGCAACTCTTCTCATGCTTTCTACCATTGCAGGACTCACAAAGGAAGACACTGATATGTAAATGTAATTGCTGAGCTAATTCAGGACGGGCAGTCAAGTCTCCCTGCACTGTTTGCAAAAATTAAACGAAGGACTTCCGTGTATGGTAGGTGCCACTGAGTTTAGCCTACCTGGAAGAATTGCCCAGACAAATAAGTTGTGATTACACCTGCCAAGTTTGAACTGACTAGATTAATCCAGTACGAGCTGATAACACAGGTAATGTTTCTTTTCTTGTAAATTACTTGGGTGAGAGGCTATAGAGGTTATAGGAATTGCAGTGGCAACTATTAATTGGCCTCAGAGATGGAGGACATCAAAGAGTTTGGGTTTCAGACTATGTGATTAGCAGAGCCATTGCCAGCTTACATCAGTGATCTAATATACAGGTAATAAATAGTTAAGATGATAGCCCTTTGGGGCGACCACCATCTATGGTCATCTGATACCACGTAGAAGCTGAAGCCCAAGAACTGCAACACACAGAAGCTAAGCTGTCATTCATAGACCCAGCACGTCAACCAGAGCGACCTGTTTCTCTGGGGCTACTGGTATAGGACTGGTCTAAACTAGACTGGTGCAGCCAAAGCTGTGATCTGTGTGTGATATGGATGTTTGCAGAATGGCAATCATTATCTGCTCGCTATACCCATCCTCCTAGGCAAATAAATGTTAGACTGTGTATCACTGAGTACAGCACTACGCCACCCAGTCTCCCTGTGAGCACTGGATGCACCATGTAGATAACTTTCATTCAAAAAAAGTGACAGCTGCCCTGCAATCCAACTTCTGGTGCAAAGGCTTGTCTTAGGCTTTGTAACTGGAAGTAGGTCCCATGGTCTTTCACCCCAAAAGCCATCCCCTGCACTTCCAGTTGGAGCCCCACCTCGTTTACACTGGAGGTAGACTGAGGGCCTTTAGGGCAGGAAGTCTTCCCTCTGCCCATGGGAATTTAAAGCCATTTAAAAGTGAATAAAATTTCTTAAAAATTTAAGAGACTATGCCTCTGCTCAAAAAAACATGCATCACATGAGGATATTTAGAACAAATAAGAGGTTTGTGAAAGGGTATTAGCAAACATGAAATTTTCATAGTAGATTAGATCATCAGAAGGGGCTAGATACTCTTTCCTTGCACTGCTTAAAAGACTATTGTCACAGAGCTATTCAGGGACCTTTTACCCCAAAGAACTTCAAGAAGCGAACCTAAATGAGGACAGAGTTTAGAGACTGCTAGGTTATGTGACTGAAGGCTCATCCCCACATCAACACAAAGGAGTAGAGGCACAATGACAGGTAGGGGAACCTCAGTAACTGCACCAGAGCTGGCTGAGCCCCTGATGGGGTTGCTCCAAGGGATGTCATAGAGGAGCAACCAGCCCCGTGCATTGAGGGGACACCCCCAGCTGAGTCAATGGAAGGCATTCCCCATCAATCCCATTGACAGACTCAGAAAATTACCGCCTACAGAAGCTTGGGACTCACTATGGGAAGTTGGAAGGAACATTTTGGGGTTGTGCAAGACTTCCTATGGGATGTTTAAGGGAAGGACCAAAGACAGAGGAAGGGAAAGATTGAATTGGACTGGTGAGGAACAAGTGTGGAAGAATACAGAAGAAAGGGGATAAAAGGAGCTGGACATATGTAAACAGGTTACTGGTCAGTATGCTTCTGTTGAAGTGCAGCCTTTGCCAGCCAGGGCTCCATCCCTGGGGGGGGACGGTTTTGGTGAGCTCAAGGACACAGATAACCAAGCTGTGCAAATGACCTGTTGATCATCAAGAAGTGCAAAAGCATCCAGAAGTAACCGAAGCAAGAATCAGAAAATAACAACAAATCAGAAAACAAATAGTGTCATCGTTAATGAGGTATTCTCTAACCAATCCTGTAACTAAGGACATGGAAAGGTCCTGGGCTAACAGGAGGTGGCTGAAAAAGGACTCTGGGGATGGAGGACCTATGACCCTGCTCCAGGATGCAGGACCATCTCTGCAACCTCCAGGGAACTCAGGGAGTGGAAAAGAGCCCCGGGGAAATCCAGGACCCACCCATGACCCTCTGCGAGGATGACAGAGCATGGCAGGCAGGAACCACCACACTGACTCACCCAGCCTCCCTCCAGGATTGCACCATCTCTCACGCAAAATGAGGAGCTTGTGAAAGAAACCACAACATCAGCCTGCCCAACTTCTCCCCCTCACTGCAGCATCTCTCCCATGGCACAGGGAAGTAATGTAATTTGTAAAATCGTATACATCTTTGTATTGAGCATAATTGGCAGGGGCAGGGTTTTTTTGAGGGGGGTCTGCAGGATTGACCTCTGTGGGAAGGTCAGAAACAAAAGAGGAAGAGAGGTGTGCAGACGGAAGAGGGGATGTATTTTCTGAGGATTTGTTTGCACTCCATTACAGAACCAGCTCTCCGAACTCCCTTCCAAGAAAGGAGAGTTTCATTTCCACTATGCCTTCTGAGTCATTCTTTGTTAGTGTCAGGAATACTACTGTCCTTCCAAACTAGACTGTTCTGGTTCAGAAAGAAATACAGACAAGCCTTCCACCAGTGAAGTCCTGCTCCTGATCCCAGCTAAAACCTACTTTGAATTGAAACAGAATTCAGCAGACCTTCTGACTGCAAGACTGAAAATGACAACTATTATCAACAGGTTCTCACCCTAATACCTGTCTGAGATATCTCAAAGACCATCTTTGCTCTCAGCTCTTCAGTTCTTATGCCCCAGAATGTGTCTAGGTTCAAAAGGAAAGCTCTCTGGTTTTGTAGCAATCAAAGATGTTTAGGGATTCTCAATGTTCAAATCCTGGAATGCCGCTACTCACATGCTATGAGTGGTTCGAGCCAATATATTGATGCTAACAGGTACGCTGCTCTCTTTTTATCTGCTGAAGAATATGGCGTTGCAGGAAAGGAAGCTCCTTAAACCTGCCTGGTGCGCCACAGTAGACAAAGCTGACAAGCAGCACTATCCACTGGAGGGCAGCGAGAGGCTGTGGAAATTTGGCCAGTGGAGCTGCTGAAGGTGAGACTGAAAATGCTTCTGCCTAAATACGACCCCTAACTAGAAAGATCCTGGGTTGCCCAAGACTGAAAGAAACTGGTACATTGGACATAACTGGCAGAGTTTTGGTAGTGGGGGACTACAGGGGTGACCTGTGTAGGAGAAGGTCATGGACTGGCCGTCAGTCACAGCTCGTTCCAGCTGGCTTGGCAACATACACCAAACCACCACGTGCCAAACTTGAACCAAAGAAGCATATAGCACCTCTGTGAAAACATATTTAATAATGAAGAGCAGCTGCTGGGAGGAGATGTGTGAGGATACATGTGATGACACGTTTCTTTCCTTAGAAGAAACGACAGAGAACAAATGTTAAATGCAGTGAGAGTGAGAAACTCTTGTATTTTGTTCTTGCAGATAAGAAGGTATGAGAGACCTGTTCTGGTATGAGGTCCATCTAGGCCATTACCTTTCCTGAGATGGTAGGTGAAAGTATGTTAGCACTAGCAAATGTGGTGGAGGACACCGGATCCACCTTCAGAGACATCACACCGAGACCTTATTTGCTGTTGTAAGTGAAAGGTAACTCCTGTTCCAGTAGTCTTTGAAAAGTTCACCTGAGAGGTCTGATTTGAGCAAGTGCAGATGAAATAATTTTGGATTAAGGGAGAATGCTTCTTCTCTGGAGGAGACTGTGTACTGTGCAGGGGTGTATGTCAGTGTGCGCACACCTGCAAATATCAAGTTGGTTTAGCTGGTAAGAACGGTAAGAGGCTTGGGAGCCGTGTGTTGGAGCTGCCCTGTTGGTCTGGGCTGGACACACCAGAGTGGTCTGACAGTTGGATCCTGGAGGTCAAAGCCAATTACTGGAGAGACCGTGAGGTCAGGTGTCGACTGAGACCCATCTGAGTGTATAAGTCTCTATGCATGAGTCAAGGGGAGAGCAGGGGATCCAGGGACAGTTACTGGGGAGATCCATAGTGCTTATGTGTGATGTTGGTCTGTGTAGGGGCATGCAAAGTAAACTGGAAGGCCAGGGGCCCAGGGTCAGTTACTGGACAGAGTGTCTAAGGCCAACTACTAGAGGATCCGTATTGTATATATGTACGCATTTCACACTAACAAACCCTTAAATGCCAAAGAGGAGGACAGGATTAGGCTGTTTGTGCCACCTGTGTTTGTGTGGTCAGACATGTATATGTGTACATATATATGTATATACATTATATATATCTATATACACGTACATACAGCGTACAGCATCTGTGGGCCTATTGGGAATACATGCAATAGGCCACCTCACTACTGACTGCGTGTGGCAACATGGAACTGTGGCAGCCTTGCCTCTGTTGGGCTACCAGACTTGGCAAACTTCAAGCCAATGAGTTTCCCTCACAATATAGAAAGAAGCTCCAGCATCTGCAGATGAGTGGCTCTGCAGAAAGTACACCATTCTCACCACACTCTTCTCAAACCCTCCAAGGCCCAAGCCCAACAGAGGTCTTCAAGCTTTCTCAGGTGATGTGCTGCCCAGTGAGACAGGGAAGATATGACCATTCCTTCCTGGGATTTGATGCACCAGCTACAGAAGGCAGATGAGCATCTCATTTCATGGCAGGCAGCAGGAGCTCACATCCTCTGTGACAACTGGCCAAACCTATCAACTGCTTACAATAATCAGACATCATCAAAGAGCGCTTCTCCCTGAAACATGGGGAATCAAAAAGTCAAATGGGCAAGAAAATGGCAACCAGTTCTGGGCAGTGGGCCATCTGCATTACCACCGGGCCAGTGCAGTAAACAAGTTGGATTATAATGCATTGCCAGTAATGGAGATGGCTGAGGTAGGGATGCTGTGGTGGTAGAGAACAGGCTGTTCCTGTCACGCATTTGAGCTACACCTGTATGGGAACAGGAGAGATACAGGGGACTGTTTATCTTAATGATTTAACACCACAAGGCGGGCAGATGACTTCAGAGTGTATTTCTCTACAGTGCTTCTGTTTGCTATTGCAAATTTTTCTTAAGTTCACGATAGCAGCCTCAGGTCATTGCTGCTGTGTCAGAGTGACCTGCCTCTGGCTGCTGGCCTGCCTGACTGTTGGTGGGGGCTCGCTCTAGCAAAGCCTGAGGAAGAACTACAGTGGAAGGAAAACATGTTTTAATTTCCAAACCCCAGAGAGGCTGCAGTGGACAACAGCAGCCCTATTGTGTTCTCTGCAAAACCCATTCCCCTGCCAAGTCTAGAGGCAGGTGAGGAGCTGCTTGTCCCCTGTGGAGAAACAGTACTGACCACACATAAGCTAGGATTGACTAGGAAGATCTCCGAGTTCCCTCCTTAGCCATACGAAAAGTACAGCGCGAGTCTGAAGAGATGTATATAGGGAGGCAGAGAAACAGATAAAATAGGCAGAATTGGACGGAAGCCATACATAACTTTCTAGAGTACTAAGGTTAGAAAATGGATGCACCCGAACCTCTATTCAGATGAGTATTTGTCTGTATTACATGTGCAACAGCCACTTAATCCACCAACAAAAGGTCACTATGAATGCAATGCAGCAGAATAGGGCTGAAACTTCAACTCACAAAATTTATTTATACTGTGGAAGTGCAGGGACAGAATTTGTAACTTTAGCTAACTTGAGAAATCACACAAAGATCTCTGGAGAATGTCCAACATCCTCACGCTTCTTAAAATATACCTACTCCATAAAACAAGGGCGTAACATCTGTGTATCTGTAATGTTTTCATGTGTGTGTATTACTGATTTGGCAGAATCCACATTTTAACATTTAGAGTATGACGAAGAATGTTAAAGATTTTCCTGGATGAGCAAACAATGAAACCACTTTTCCCTCCTCAAGACATATGCTATGGTCTGGCATGCTGAACAAGTGTGATAAATATTGAGGAAATTGCACTTTACTCTTTTAAAAAAATCAAACATTGCCAATTAAATAGTTGTTATTTACTTGGAATATCAGAGAGAGCTTTTTAACAGAACAGCATTTGTCTCCCCCTCCCCCCAGTGATTGTTATAGGAACTTTGGGGCTTTTTTAATCTTAATTATCACTTAAGTTGCCATGCATATCATCTTTCTTGCTTGGAAGGAAAGGTGGGCTCTCTGAAACTGTTAAGGACCTTTGTAATTTCATAGTTTGGTCAGTGCTTATTTCACTGCTGCCTCAAAGTTGTCTTGTTGCCAGAGACAAAGAAATCAAAACACAAGCAGCTAAAATGCCCAATTAACAATGTTTTTCTTTTCTCCTTTTGAGTCTGAGTGGACCTTCTCTACACAGACCACAGTCCAATAGGGCTGCTAGTGTAGCCAAAGCAGAAAAATGTGGCATTGTCTAGAAATTCAAACACCTTATAAAACTACAAGATCCCAAATTTGCTGGCAGGTGGGAAGACGAAGCCCACTTTGGCTTCAGCACTTCTCGTAAGAGAGCTCACGAACCTAATCACTTCCGCCTTGGTGGCTAAGGCCCTTGACGATGGTGGTCGGTATCAGTTTCGCAATATTGTATACTGACAATTTTGGATATACTGCTGAAGATAGTTTTGACTATTTGAAGAACAGCTCACCACTAGTGTGGAATGTATGAACAAATATTAATTGGATAAAGTTTTGAAGTTTAAAACTTACCTATCACCTTTCCAAACACCGAGTGAACCCTAGCACACACAAATAAGCGTGTGTATATATATACAGGCATTTAGCTGCGAGGCAAGTGACAGTGGTTTCGTACGCTCAGTATCTGTAGCTCAGTCACCGTCGGCTGTACGTCCCCAAGAGCAGCCCACCAACCCTTGCACACAGACGCGCACCTGGAACGGCACCGTTGGAGAAGGCGGCCTTCCGCCTCATACCTACAGGTGCGCTGGCACAGCAAGCCGCGTCGCATCAGCCAGCCTTGCCTCCATGGCTGCACCGGAGCCCGGCTCCGCTTCTAAAGTTACTTTTGCCTGTCAGAAGGCTGTAACTTGTGTCGGTTACAGGCTGCTGAATCTGCGGACAGACGCGGGCCTTAGGGCGCGGGCGCTGCTGCCGCAGCCCGCTGCGCGAACCGCGGGGCCGCCAACGAGGCCGCCAGCCGCGCAGGCCTGCCCACAGGCCGCAGAGCAGCGCGCCCGGGCTGCGCGCTGAACCCAGCCCTCCTCAGACAGACACCGACGCGGAGGACGAGCGGCTGCAGAGAGGGCAGGAGGGCGGGCAGGCAGGCAGGAGGACAGACAGACAGACAGACAGACAGGCAGGCAGACAGGAGCGCGAGCAGACAGGGCTGCCTCCCCCCTGGCCAGGCGGCGTCACGCTTCAAGCGAGGCAAGGAGCGCGCATGCGCCCGCCGGCCGCCACCGCCAGCCGGGGAGGCGCCATTTTAGCGCGAGGGGGCGCTCGCCGCCGCCCTGAGGGAGCGGGGAGGGACGGCGTGGAGCTGGGAGCTGGAGGCCTGGAAACGAGTAATAAAGTTGAAGTAGAGCTTTTTAGAAACAAACATTTTAACACAGAATAGTAGAAAAAGTCCGTGTTTTACCTGCCCAAACCTATACCTTGCCTTAGAAGCATTTTGTGTGTTCAGGCGGTTGTGTCCTACGGGACGCGCTGGGTTGATGTGGATGCGCTTGCGACAATTAAAACTTGGTAAGAAGTTGCGTGGTGCGTTGTGCTGGTGGTGTGCCATGCCAGAGATCTGTCCGCGTGTTTGTGGCCAATGGCATTTTAAGGTGGAAAAAACACGACAAAGTATTTTTTCCTGAAGCCAATGGGAAAACCGTTGATGCTGAGGAGATTCTTGGTGGTTTTCAGTATCAGACCCACAGACAGGTTTATAGACGGACCATGTTTGTAAACACATTCTCCAGAAATAAATTTCAGTTGCTGTGGTTAAGATGCATTACCTTCGCTGTCTTCTCTGAAGTCCCCTTAAATGGCAGCATCACGTTCACTGCCCTAACAGAAACACCATAATGAATGTTTTTTAGTACAAGCAGTTTTCCATATGAGACTATCAAACAGTTTGGAAGACAATTACCCAGCTGCTTTTAAGGTTATTTTATGAACACAGGCCCCCTTTCTGGGAAGTGCTAAGTATGCACAGCTTTCCTCCTCGCTTTACAGGTCAATCACCAGTTCTCTTTGAGCCAGACCTGAAGGTAAGAAATAGTTTACCTTACTCAACACTTATAAGCCTCATCAGTCTTATCAAACATTCTGGGTTTCATATTTCATTCAAGTAGACACATTTATGTCAAACATTTGTAGAGACATTTTTTGTTACATCATTTTTTTGTCTACATCCAGTAGCTACAGCTAGCCAAAGCCAGCTGGCAAGTTCAGCTACCTGGTCCTTTGATTGATGTCATTTTTCTATGCAAGCCTTCATGATGGTCCTGAAGTGTGATTAGATGTACATGTACAGTTTTGGCACTCACTCTGAATTTATTGCAGTGTAACTCTAATCAAAACCTGGCTTGCAATTTTCAAATAGCAGAATGGCTTGTTCGTTCTTTTGGTAAAGTTCTGACTTACTTGTACTCCAGTGTTGTTTAATATTTTAATCAATGACATAGACAGCGAGATTGAGTGCACCCTCAGCAAGTCTGCAGATGACACCAAGCTGAGTGGTGCGGTTGACATGCCAGAAGGCTGGGATGTCATCCAAAGAGACCTGGACAAGCTGTAGAGGTGGGCCCATGTGAACCTCATGAGGTTCAACATGGCCAAGTGCATGGTCCTGCATATGGGTCGGGGCAACACCCGGTATCAATACAGGCTGAGGGGTGAAGGGATTGAGATCAGTCCTGCGGAGAAGGACTTGGAGGTACTGGTGGATGAAAAGCTGGACATGAGCCAACAATGTGTGCTTGCAGCCCAGAAGGCCAACCATATCCTGGGCTGCATGAAAAGAAGCGTGGCCAGCAGGTCAAGGGAGGTGATTCTGCCTCTCTGCTCTGGTGAGACTCCACCTGCAGTACTGCGTCCAGCTCTGGAGCCCTCAGCACAAGGAGGACATAGAACTGTTGGAGCGGGTCCAGAGGAGGGCCACAAAAATGATGTGAGTGCTGGAGCACCTCTCCAGCAAGGACTGGCTGAGAGAGCTGGGGTTGTTCAACCTGGAGAAGAGACGGCTGTGGGGAGATGTTATTGCAGCCTTTCAGTACTGAAAGGGGGCCTACGGGAAAGATGGGGACAATCTTTTTAGCAAGGCCTGTTGCAATAGGACAAGGAGTCATGGTTTTAAACTAAAGGAGGGTAGATTTAGACTGGATATAAGGAAGACAGAACCTGACTTTTCTTGGAGGCATGCAGCACAAGGACAAAGGCCGACAATCACAATTTGCAACAAGGGGATTTCTGACTAGCTGTAAGGTTTTTTGTGTGGTTTTTTTGGTTTTGTTTTTGTTTTTACCATGAGGCTACTTAAACACTGAAACAGAGACCCAGAGAGTTGTGGAATCTTCAGCCTTGGAGATATTCAAGCTTAACAGGACGTGGCCCTGATTAAACGACTTGCCCTAGCTGGCCCTGCTTTAAGCAGGGGGTTGGGCTAGACGGCCTCCAGAGATCCCTTCCAATTGAAATTATTCTGCAATTCTGTGAATATTTTTTGATAAACCCTAAGAAACACTTTGAAAGGAACATTCATTAGGGTGGAACAGTTGGAGAATTACATCCATGCACTTACTTGATAACAATTAGGACATTTGTGTGCAAAATAAATAAAATTCAGAGCATATTTTAATATTTGTAGTACCAATAGTGTTAATACTGGGGACTACAGAGACTCACGGTGTGAATACTGGAAATGTAATGATTTAGCTGGGTTCTTATGAACAATATAAACGCCACAAATACTATACAGACCATTTCAGTTTAGGCAGATTCTTTAAATGTCATGCCTTAAATAGAGAGATACCATATTTGATACTTAAAAACAAGAGTATGGCAAAAATGGACAGGAATGAAAGAACTAGCTTTTCTTCGCTTCTTTTCTCAGGTATGACCATTTATCTGTGCATCACAGACTGTACAGCTGCATAATATTCTACCTCACGTCCAGTCTTTCACTGATGAGGTAAAATACACTGGTGCAAGATCTTTCAGAAAACCACTTTCTCGGTTCCCCATCTTAATAACACTGCATTGATGCAGCCCAAGTCTGCAACACTGCCAGTCCAGTTGGACAAACTGCTTGTGTGTCAGGCTAAACTGTCTTCAAATTATACTAGTTGATCTAATGAAACAATTTCTTCCACCTGGAAACATTTCATTTGTGGTGGACCATCACAATGCTGCCTTAGACATTCTTACCTACAACTCTGTCGTCAGGGTGTGAAGAAAATGTGATAGTGGCAGTAAGGTGTAAAAACAACCTTTGAAAGACTGTCCCAACTCTTCTGCTAGTTTGGGAGTGGAGACAGGGGTCTCATCTGCCTGTAAAATACTATCCGACCCTTAAGCCTGTTTTTGGCAGGGCCTGATTCGTCTCTGCTCAGCCCTAGTCTGTATACAAGTGGTAAGATTTAAAGATAAACCACACAATACAAAGTCTGGCATTCACACGCGTGCAAGGCGGATCAGTTGTGGATTCTGGCCTTCACCACGGTGAGTTTAGACTCTATCATTATGACAATATCCTATCACAGACAAGCAAGTAATCTGAAATGAATACTACAGAAACAATGAAGTCTTAGTTAAGAAAGATCTCAGAATGCAAGTTTTGCAGTTAAATATACACTGATTGTATTTTTCCTGTAATATTAAGGTTGAGTGCAGTGTCACAGGGTATTTTGATTTAAAAAATGGGATCAATGTAGTAAGCAGACTACTTCGTTAGTGATTTAAAGACTAAAATCCCTAATCTGGTTATATTAAAAATAGGGTGGGAGCACAGCTAAAATGTGCTTCCCCAAGAAGAACCCAATCCAACAAAAAGGATCTACACCAGAGCTGCTCTTGTCACCCCAACACCTTACCTGGCATGCCTCTGCCTTTGTACTGGGACTGGATGTTCTCCCCTCGACAGGAATCCAATTCAGAGACCTGAGTGAATAATACACTGATCTTATTTAAGGAAAAAAACCCAACCCCCAAAATCCCAAGATGTTTTCTGGCGGCTCAACCAGCTGCATGGGCTCCCTGCAGGATTAGATGAATACCAGAGAGGGGCAGAACCAGGCAGCCAGAGGTGGAAGGTTCAGCACAGTGGTTCAGCCTAGAAAAGGAAAGCCAGTCACTCCTCTGGAGGGTACGGCTCCCAACATCCCATACCAGAGCGGGGCAGGGATCCCATGCTGAAGGCATGAACTGAACAGTGGACACAACATGCACCAGATTATCAGATCCCAGGCCTATAGTGCAGGAGAGAATAACCATTCTGTGTGCTTTGCCCAGTCTGACAGCAGTGCGGCCAAGCGCGCCCACTTGATCCCCACCATATTTGTATTGCCAGGGTTTTCTCCCTGGAAAACAAAACGCAAAATCTTCCCAAACGTTGGGAATATTCTTTGGGCTATAATTCCTAAACAATGTGGAAAGGAAAGGTTTCAGAGAGGATTGTACCCCAGTCTGTATAGAGGAAACTCTAGGCAATTTGCTGGGTCTTTTCAAGTACTATTTTCATAGTCATCAGGCTGATTGACTAAAAAAAATCAAAACTATTCTGTTTAGTCCAAAGAGCAGAAGATGCCTGTTGAAGAGGTCTTATTGTAGGCTGTGGCTGCACAGTCAGAGGTATGAAATGCTATTCCATGAAACCACTAGGAGAATATGATTCTCTTAAGAGAAAGAAATCTGAGAATTGAAGAGCAATTTCCTTCATTTTGGGGGTGAGTGTTTGGGGAAAAAAAAATAAAAAATCATGCTATCAATGTGTGCTAAGTAGATTCAAATTTTGATGGTCCTTGGGCTTTATTATGTCTGCCTTTCTGAGACATAGTTGATGGTTTGAAGCTCTAATCTCCAGTTTTGCCATTAGCTCTTTCAATAACATCTACATTGCTGTCAGTGCTGGAAGACTAAAGATTTGAGGGAGCTGTGTTTGGACTGGGTGCGAAGCCAGTGTCCTTTGAGATTGTACTAGTTATTACTGAAATCAGCACCCACATCAGTTTACTTAGGCCCCAGGGGCACGACGTTTGCAACAAAACCCCAGTTTTTTTCCTGAGTGCAGTTCCAAGCAGGGGGTCACAACTCAGATGAACGGGAAGCAAGGGTAGTGTGTGAGAGCAGAACTAGCGGGGCATAAAGGCTCGCGTGACCTCGTATTAATCACCCCCCTAATGGCACCCTCTGTTTTACCATTTCCGTTGGCTCTGGTGATTTTCAACAACAATCAAGTACCTAAATGCCATTCTTGATCTTTTATCTTAAATAAAAGTCTCTGTATAATGACATTCACACCCTTCCTCATTCGGTTGCTTTTGCCTGGTTAATACCTTTTTTGACATTGCAATGCGGAAACACATTCTGCTTCATATTCCTCCTTGGTGGAGACAGCAGACCCACCACTGCACTGCAGGATATGTCAGCAAAGCCATAAGGCATGTTTTTGCACTGAATAGCTTACTGTGATATTTCTCAGATTAATTTTTTTTGGCCAATTTTAGAGAACATTAGCATATTTTAATTTTAAAATTGTGATTTCGTTTGTCTTCAAATCCTTTTTTTCTACAGACAGAGTATGGGCAGGAATCGCTTGGCTGTCAGGGCTAATGCCCTGCTGCCAGGTCGTTATTTTCTTGTTTCTGCTACTCGATGGAAAATCTGTTCCAGGGCCTGATAGTCCTACTAGAGACAGCTGTATTGCAAATATTAGTAAGGAACTGTCTTCTCATTTTCAGCCTAAACGCAATAATATTTCACGTTCTTGTACTAACATTGCCTTTTATTTTAAAAAGTTTCTTTCCTTTTCTAGCATTTGCTCTCTGCATTTTTTGACAGCGGTCCCGTCCTGTCTCAGTGTCCTTTGCTAGACTAACAAGTCAAACAAACTCCCATGGTCTCCTACAGATTCTTTTGCATCTTTCTGCACATTTTCTTGAATGTGAGTAACCAGCACATACACCACATTTCAGAAAACGCATCTCTGTCTTGATTCCAGCTGATGCATCCTAGGATTACATTTGCCCTTTGTGCAGCTATTAGGCCTTTTCAGCTCATGGCCATTCTGGGAACAGCAAGTATTTCTTTGCCTTAGTTCCAAATCATTTCCAAATGATGAGCTTACCCTGCAAATCTTTGTTACTAGTTTCCCGATAAATTACATTGTGTTCTGTAGTGATAAATTTAATCTCAGTCCTATCATTCAAGTTCCCAAGGCTGCACAGTTCTTCCAAGTAGTTTTCAAATATTATTAACTGTCTTCTAACTAGGAAAAATAAGAAGAAAATAATGAAGCAGCAGAGTAAAACTACCTTACGTATTGTTTCATTGTTCTAGTTGTTTATCCCAGTTTCACTCATTAGTTTGACCTTCGTTTCTTTCCTCTGTTTTTCTGAGAAAAGTGGTTATGTTGGGGAGGTGGTGTAAGATGATGAAAAATTGGAAATGTGAAAATGTGCAATTGTTGAATTAAAAAATAAATAACATTTTATTTCATAATAAAACAGGAGAATTAAAGAAATTCTATTTGAAAAATCCTTATATTGATATTGTCCCTGAAAAAGCTTAATCAAGGAAAAATCACTCTATTATTCTAAGAATGTATTACATTAAACAAAATAAATTTCTTTAGAGACAGTAATTCTTGTATGGAGCATGGCTAAAGAAACAGAAAAAAAAAAAACCAAACCACTGTGGAGGAAATCATATTCTGACCATGAAGGACCTCTAGTGGCATAAATACTTCCAATTTAAAAAACCCTAAAATTATGCTTGCCTATCATTTTACAAGGAATCACTTCTGCAGTTTCAGATTTTAAGTTCAATTTGTGTGATATTTTTTGTCTTTCGTTTTGTCGATAAGGTAAATGCAGAAAATATCATTTTTGTCATAGTAATATACAGTAAAGCGTCTAGGTGTACAATGGCATTGCACTCTAAGTTCCCTGAAACTTAAAGCAGATGCTGTCGACTTAAAAATTATGTTCTGTACTTTTACTTTGTTGTTATCTACTTTCATCACCTACTCAAACTTACGGGTTTCTTAGCAGGAGGAACAGCCTGATAGGATGCACTGAAATAAAAAGGAGTTGAAAGCAGATGAAGATACGAGTGCTATGTCTGTGTCTCATTTGTTATGGCTGTGCTAATGCTTTTATTTGTTCTCAGCTCAAAAGTAATTTTTTTTGAAAAGCAGCAAAAAAAGCTATGCCGTTACTTTTGAGTTGCCCTTCAACCATTCTAGAAGATAATCAACTATAAGAAATATTTAGATTCTTAGTACCTTTCAATCACACTTCAAAACAGTATGAAATTTGGATACAAATTTTGAAAAGAAAAAATTCCATTTTGAAGAATTCTACAAATGTATTGCTAATAGTTCTTTGTCAACAGTTTTTCTAAGTCAAAAAAGAGGTATACGCCTACTAGTCTGGGGGCCCGTTAAGCATCCAAATACACCCTGCATGCAGATGAACTACAGCCATTCCCAGGGATTTCACTCACCCTGGAAAAGACGCAGTAAACCACGTTACAGTGAAACTAGTTACTTTTGTTGAGCACCAGGAACAGAGTTTCTCTATCTGAAAGAGGGTGCACAGCCTTAGATGCACACACTCCCAAGTTTCCAGCGGTGAGGCAGCGCGGGGGAGCGATAATACCAATCCTGGGCTGAACAGAGGGTGCCTCCGGAGCCAGGCTGCCTGGCCGGCACACGCTCCGGGCAGCTGTATGCGGGCACGAGGCAAACTCAGGGGCTGATGAAAATCCAGAAACACTCGGCCATGGTCACACTTGAGGTGAGCCCTGAATCATAGTAAAAGCAGGAGCCTGGGGCAGGAGTAGCTGAACACAAAGTCATGTTTAGACATCGCAGATATCTCTGCATTCACGGCCACGGTGGCCACAAGCCATAAAAATTTCCTACGAGAGCGAAGTTTATCATACTCTGAAGTGAACTTAGTCCCCAAAGTCTAACAAAGGGCACTTTGAAAAATTGCTGTTGCTGTTGTTTGGGGTTTTTTTAAACCTTCAATGTTTTTTTTTTTTTTGGTTAAAAAAATTAAATTACAAAGAGGGTCCTGCCTA
>VZTL01055323.1:0-46272 GCA_013400535.1 Scopus umbretta | reverse complement strand
CGCGGGCCGGGAGGGCGGGAAGGGCGGCGGGGGGGAGTGTGTAGGGAAAAAAATCCGTCTGTGCTCGGCGCCTTGGCCCGCGGCGCGGTCGGGATGCGGCGGCTTCTCCGTGCAGGAGCCGTGCGGTGCCCGGCCCGGAGCCGGCGTGCCTGGAGCTGCTGCTTCCCTTCGGCGAAGATGAGCGTGGAATTAGCGAGCGAAGCGTTTGATTTTGTTAAACCAGGAGTGTAATCTCGCATATGCACACATACGCCTGGTGGTTTTTTTGTTTTTTTTTTTTTTAAGTAATTCTGGCTTAAGGAAATGGCTTNCTGGGGCAGGAGTAGCTGAACACAAAGTCATGTTTAGACATCGCAGATATCTCTGCATTCACGGCCACGGTGGCCACAAGCCATAAAAATTTCCTACGAGAGCGAAGTTTATCATACTCTGAAGTGAACTTAGTCCCCAAAGTCTAACAAAGGGCACTTTGAAAAATTGCTGTTGCTGTTGTTTGGGGTTTTTTTAAACCTTCAATGTTTTTTTTTTTTTTGGTTAAAGAAATTAAATTACAAAGAGGTCCCTGCCTATTTAAGCTCTTATTACTTTGTTTCATATTTCAGCAGTACACAGATACCCTTCTGGGACTGCAGTCCTTCTGCAGCTGAGCAGCTCTGGTCTAAAGCCCCAGCCTGGCAGTGGCTTTGTGGTGTGAGGCTGCTGCAGCCTACCCGTAGCAAGGAAGTCCAAGAGCTGAGCTTAAATAGAGGCAAAAAGCACCAAAGACACGATTCTCCATCTTTGGAAAATCGGCAGCAGATTGCAGGTATAGGATAAATAAAATCAAAGGCGAAGATAATAGTACCACAGTTGTGGAGCTCAGATATGATGAAATGCACAGGTTCTGCTGCTTTTTTTAATCTTGTGTTTATGTTAGGTTATGGACGTTTGTGACCAGCATGACTTGACTCATAACTATCACAACGCTGAAGCTAATCTTGACAGACATTTCTTGCAGGAGTCACAGAAGGATTTTTATCGGATTAGGCATTCAAAATAATAAAATCCATAAACTATTCTGTTATACAAGTGAAGGAAAAATACATAAAATCTTGATGTAATATAGAAATGGGTATGTATCTATACAAATATGGAAGTATATTTATGGATGCTCTTTTAAGACATACAATTATACAGCTTTTCACTCATACTGACCTACAGCTTGAATATTATACGATCACAGAATCAAAGAGGGGATTTGAGGACCAATCCTCTCCCATGTAGCCAATACCTTAGTGGTTAGGGCCTGGCCCTTGGGAAGTGGGAGACTAAAATTCACCTTTCTGCTGACAAGGGACTGGCCGGTACATGAAGTTATAAAAATGATGTGGAAATGGCAGAGTAACGCCTCTTTTACAGTCCTAAATCAAATCCTACGAGGATGGATTTGGGTAATTGCAAAGGGAGACGAACACAGCTTGAATGAGAGAACTGTGATAGGGAAAGACATGTCTGAAAAAAATGTTGTGGTGTTGGGGGGAGAAAGATCAAACCGTAGTGCTCGGTGGGTAACGGGTGAGGGTGGAGAGAAGCAGCAGTGTTCTGTGGCAGAAAGGACACTGGTGCAGCCAGGACAGCGGCAGACATTTGCACCCACGAGGGCAGGAGGCTGCTCTTCCTGGAGGCGCCTCTGGGGTTTGGTTCCATCACCTGTGGCGCGGAAAGAGCATCATTAAGGGTGGGAGTCATTTAAAAAACCACCAGGGTATGAAAAATGCCACCGGGTTCTCCAGGTGGGTTCCGCTGAGGTGTGGGTGACGACAAACAGGATGAGGTAAATCCTTAGGCATGGGAGTTGCCAGCAGAAAGGTGGGAGCTGAAGCCTTGGAAGTAGAGGAGCTCAACGCCATGCACAAAGCTGGGAGAAATTAAAATGTAAGGGTTTAGAGTAACTTTGACTCATGTAACTGGAAGGAAGGTGAGACTCCAAACACCTGCGCGTGAGGCCAGCGGCAGTCAGGCCTCCACGGTCGAAGCCAGCAGCGGGGTGGGGGCCAAAGTGGCCTTGCAGGGACCCCCTGCTCCTGAGGCGCCTGCTCCTGCTCCTCCTGCACCCAGCGGGGGGAAGGAAACCTGCGGCGCGGCGCTGGGGCTCGCTGAGGGGAAGGCACACGGGCAGCAGCGCTCCCCGCCCCCGGCCCCAGGGCGAGCCGTGCCCCTCCTGGGGCGGCCCTCGGCGGGCACCAANTTTTGTTTTTTTTTTTTTTAAGTAATTCTGGCTTAAGGAAATGGCTTGAGGAAGTGGCCTCAAGTTGCGCCAGGGGAGGTTTAGATTGGATATTTGGGAAAACTTCTTTACTGCAAGAGTGGTGAGGCATTGGAAGAGGCTGCCCAGGGAGGTGGTGGAGTCACCATCCCTGGAGGTGTTCAAAACACGTGTAGATGTGGCGCTTCAGGACATGGTCTAGTAGGCATGGTGGTGTTGGGTTGATGGTTGGACTAGATGGTCTCAGAGGTCTTTTCCAACCTTAATGATTCTAGGATTCTAAGATTCTTCTGTTTTTCTAGGTTTTCTGTGCTTTTATCTATTTCTTATTTTTCTGTACTTTTATCTGTTCAGTACTCTTATCCACATTGTCGCGAAGAACAGGCGATGGGGGAGGCAGAGAAGGTAACAGAACTAAATAGCCGAGACGAGATGTGGAGAAAGAGCAATATCCCCTTTTCCCTCCTGGAATCAGTTTAGGACAGAGACCTGTTCAAGTATATCACTTAAAATGCGAGCACTGGTTAAGCGCGGAAAACTTGGGGAAAAAGTCTGCCAAGTTGTGCAGGCATCGCGCGCGCCCCAGAGCGGGTACGTGCCAAGCGCCGCCTTTGGCGAGAGCAGACCTACCTCCTCCCGCTTCCAGCCTGCAAGAGCTACCGTTCACTTCCAGCTTCAGGTTCCATCTGGGAAAAACAATCCCTGTTTAAAAGGCTTTTTTGGGGCTCTAGATTTGGTTTCTCATAACTATTGCATCAGATATCCTTGTCTGACAAATAGAAGGTGCTGGCTCTCCTGCCACCCTCACGCTCAGGAGCTTGAGTCTCACAGCTAGGCTGCGTGGAGGTGTGTGCTGGCCAAGGAGAGTCTTACTCCAGAGGGCAAAGCCTGCCTCTCCCTTTTGGTTATAAGTTTTTTCTCTTTTCATTCCTCCTGCCTGTCAGGAATGCCCAAAGAAACAAGATAGGAACTTGTTGAGCTGTTCAGTAACCTGCGTTAGTAGTTTTGCCAAAATGTTGCCAGAGGGCTACACCGAGCGAGTCTATTGATGGTACATGAAAGAAAATAAAGAGCATTTTGAGACTTTTGCAAAGTCTTGTCTGAGATACTGGATTGATTTTTTTTTTTTTTTTTTTTTTCCCACCCAGATGGCTGGAGGCTCAGCCACTTCAGCTTTCTTAGAAGCCTTTCTGAGTCATAGGAAGCTTTAATACTTGTATGTAAGAAAAAATAGATTTTTTTTTTTTTTAGTATAACCAGTAGAAAGTATGCTTTCTGGTTCTTGAAACAAAACAAGTTTTTTTTTTTCTGTTTCTTACCTTTTACAAGTTAAATTGCTATCTGCTGATCATGTTGGAGTATGGCTTCAGTCTGAACCTGCATTTTTCTTTAACTGCTCACATGAAAATGTGAGATTATTCAAACGAAACGGTCTCTTCCCCCCCCTTCAGGAAGGGTTCCGTAGTTAAAGCTGAAGTGCAAGTGACCTGTCTGTATGAAGAGTGTTGCCAGGCTTTGCCTGTTAGTGTTGAACTGGTGGCACAAATAAATTTAATTTTGAAAAGCTGTATTTATTTTCATGAAAGAATCACATTAAAATTATAGGATTTATTGAACTGATAGCCAATCAAATTGTTAACTGTGGGCTTATTAGACTTTCTTTAACTTCCTCAGATATAGACTCTGATTGTATTTTGGTATCTTCAGGTATTTTTCTGCTGCATTTCAGCAGGAGCCAACGAAAGCCAGCTGGACTTTCTCATGGTGTCAAGAACCACATGTTGTTCAGTGTTAGCTTTAGACCAATTTGTGGCAAATTTTGATGCTCCAAAAAATCCTCAAATGACTCCTAGTTTTGCTCATAGCCATTGATATAGCTGGCTATTGTATGGTGGCTGAAGGGAGAGGAGGAGTAATTACTTAGTAGCCAACTACCAAGCAGTAAAAAACACCACCACCAAAAAGACCCCCCGAACTATAAAATCAAAAGGCCGTTTCAGACCACTTACTTTGCGTCATCTGAGAGTCCAAAGTGATTTAGTCCTTACCAATGCATTAAAAAAAAGGGGAGGGGATCAAGTTCTTGTATGGAAAAGTTAATAATTAATATATGTCAAAAATGATGATAAATTATTAATAACAAAATCACAGTCATCAATACTTATGTCAATACTGGATTGAATGGAAACTCACGTCCTTGAAGCATTTTTCTTATAAGAAATTGTCTTGCAAAATGAAACCTATAGGATTTAAAGTTTACTCTCAAGTTTTACAGAGGGTAAAACAGTGTTTGTAATTTGCTATTGGAATTTAGTGGGCACTGAAATAACAAGGCTCTTGAGCCCACATTTAACGAGGGTCATCTCACTCTGTTCAAACCTCCATGAGCGCAGTGCTTTGCACCAGGAGCAGTGCGCCACCTTTGCAATTTGCAGAAAATCATTTTGACACCTGGGGAAATGATGGGAAACCATTAGTGCCTCCCGCCGAGGCTTGAGCCTGGTGTTGGGGGGCGTCGGGGGAAGAGGCTCTTATTCCACATGCAGCCAAGAAAGTTGCTAGAAATGTAGTGTTTTGGGATTCACGGAGGACATTTTTTGAGGGCAGCCTTCCGCTGTCAGTGAACAGTGTCTTNTGGAGGCTCAGCCACTTCAGCTTTCTTAGAAGCCTTTCTGAGTCATAGGAAGCTTTAATACTTGTATGTAAGAAAAAATAGATTTTTTTTTTTTTTAGTATAACCAGTAGAAAGTATGCTTTCTGGTTCTTGAAACAAAACAAGTTTTTTTTTTTCTGTTTCTTACCTTTTACAAGTTAAATTGCTATCTGCTGATCATGTTGGAGTATGGCTTCAGTCTGAACCTGCATTTTTCTTTAACTGCTCACATGAAAATGTGAGATTATTCAAACGAAACGGTCTCTTCCCCCCCCTTCAGGAAGGGTTCCGTAGTTAAAGCTGAAGTGCAAGTNTTTTTTTTTTTTTAGTATAACCAGTAGAAAGTATGCTTTCTGGTTCTTGAAACAAAACAAGTTTTTTTTTTTTCTGTTTCTTACCTTTTACAAGTTAAATTGCTATCTGCTGATCATGTTGGAGTATGGCTTCAGTCTGAACCTGCATTTTTCTTTAACTGCTCACATGAAAATGTGAGATTATTCAAACGAAACAGTCTCTTCCCCCCCCTTCAGGAAGGGTTCCGTAGTTAAAGCTGAAGTGCAAGTGACCTGTCTGTATGAAGAGTGTTGCCAGGCTTTGCCTGTTAGTGTTGAACTGGTGGCACAAATAAATTTAATTTTGAAAAGCTGTATTTATTTTCATGAAAGAATCACATTAAAATTATAGGATTTATTGAACTGATAGCCAATCAAATTGTTAACTGTGGGCTTATTAGACTTTCTTTAACTTCCTCAGATATAGACTCTGATTGTATTTTAGTATCTTCAGGTATTTTTCTGCTGCATTTCAGCAGGAGCCAACGAAAGCCAGCTGGACTTTCTCATGGTGTCAAGAACCACATGTTGTTCAGTGTTAGCTTTAGACCAATTTGTGGCAAATTTTGATGCTCCAAAAAATCCTCAAATGACTCCTAGTTTTGCTCATAGCCATTGATATAGCTGGCTATTGTATGGTGGCTGAAGGGAGAGGAGGAGTAATTACTTAGTAGCCAACTACCAAGCAGTAAAAAACACCACCACCAAAAAGACCCCCCGAACTATAAAATCAAAAGGCCGTTTCAGACCACTTACTTTGCGTCATCTGAGAGTCCAAAGTGATTTAGTCCTTACCAATGCATTAAAAAAAAGGGGAGGGGATCAAGTTCTTGTATGGAAAAGTTAATAATTAATATATGTCAAAAATGATGATAAATTATTAATAACAAAATCACAGTCATCAATACTTATGTCAATACTGGATTGAATGGAAACTCACGTCCTTGAAGCATTTTTCTTATAAGAAATTGTCTTGCAAAATGAAACCTATAGGATTTAAAGTTTACTCTCAAGTTTTACAGAGGGTAAAACAGTGTTTGTAATTTGCTATTGGAATTTAGTGGGCACTGAAATAACAAGGCTCTTGAGCCCACATTTAACGAGGGTCATCTCACTCTGTTCAAACCTCCATGAGCGCAGTGCTTTGCACCAGGAGCAGTGCGCCACCTTTGCAATTTGCAGAAAATCATTTTGACACCTGGGGAAATGATGGGAAACCATTAGTGCCTCCCGCCGAGGCTTGAGCCTGGTGTTGGGGGGCGTCGGGGGAAGAGGCTCTTATTCCACATGCAGCCAAGAAAGTTGCTAGAAATGTAGTGTTTTGGGATTCACGGAGGACATTTTTTGAGGGCAGCCTTCCGCTGTCAGTGAACAGTGTCTTTATTTGGCTCTTTTGATCTTAACATTTTGCGTCCCTTCAGTAGAGGGAATTTAAAAAAAAAATCCCTGAATTAAAATATAGAAAAGTAAAGAAGGGAATGAGGCAGGATGAAGACTGACTGCTTGCCTTGTCAGGTGCCTTCGGTACTGTAGAAGTAAATGCTGTAGGACTGCCTAGATATACATTAACTAAATAGCAATGATTGCTGGTGCAGAAACCACTAAGCAAACAGTTCCGTAGATTCTGGACCCGCGTCTTTTCCCATATGCAAAGTGCAAGGAGATAATTCTTTGGTACTTTAAACGGGAGAAACTTATTAGAAAAGCTGAGGATCAGCTTAGTGGAGTTATTCCACTGCAAGAGGGCAACCAGGTCTTTCTTGTTTTTACTAAATGATGGTTGAGGCTGATTAGTTGTTAGCAAATTTGGAGGGCAGCAGATTTTCCCCCTTTTACCCTCTCGCAGGAACATGGTCACTACCCAGTTTGCCGGTGCCTGTAGGATCCAGGCCTGTGCTGTGGAGAGGGTGCTGTACTTCAGGAGAGGCAAAGCTACTCCGTCTATATCATGTCCTGGGGGAAAGTGTTTAAAACCTTGCCCCCCCAGAAGTCCTTGTTAAACAAGGCAGGTGCTTGTGGAGTAGCGTTGCCTGTGCTTCTGCCCGTCTCTGTGGCCCCACCTAGGAGATGGGTGAGGGGGAGTTTGCATCCAGGAGAGCAGGGCTTCTGCCAGCCGAGGCAGCCTTAACCTCTCCTGGTAACGTGTAGGCGAGCGCAATTCATTTTGTGCGTTGCGCAGGCTTCACAGCCTTGCTCTAGTAAAATTGCACCCGTTTTGCCCAGTCACGTATGTATTTTTTCAAATGCCTGAAAACACATTTTTTTGTGTGGTGGTCACTGCGTTATTTCTTCCCTGACATTTCAATGGGTCTTCTGTCGTATTCCCTCCTGCAAAGCAGCCAGAGTTCACAGGGTTGGCAAAGGGCGAGCTGGAACCATCATCCATGCCTGCTTGAGAGAAGAGGTAGTCTCATCCCGGAAATTTTAGCTAACCTATGTTCCATTCTTCTTAATGGCACCTGATTAAATGATTTCTTTAGGTGAATGTAAAAAGACATTTCTGCATCAGTCAGAATAATTAGCCAGAATGTGTCATGATTGTTGGGGATTTGTTCACCAAATAGTGCTATCAGATCTTTGACTATAATAAAAAGAAATTCAATATGATGGAAGACAGGTAGTTTCAAAAAGTTTTTTTTCAATTTTTTTTTCCATACAAATATATACATATATAAAATACATGTATGTATTTTATAGCATGGTTTACAGTTAATACTGTGCTACAAAGTAGCCATGACAAATTTCTAGCTGAAACATGGTCTCTGTTGCTTTACTTCAGCATTCAAAATGCTCAACGTGAGAATGTTCGTTCTTTCGCGCACCAGAAAGTGTTATTCACACAAGGCTGGATTGGACCTTACAAGATTGTCATCTGATATATGAATACTTATAATGTGGATGTGCACCATTGCTGGGATGGGCAAGGCAAGCTGTAGCAGAACGTGGGGCTTGAATCTCTTGGAAGTGCAGCATGGCTGGACTTTGCAGAGATTTGCTGTCTCATCAAAATGGACTTGGAGAGAAAAATGTGCCTAGCAGCAATTTTTAAAGTCAGAAAAGCTTTTGCGTCAGGCCGTATTGAAAATGAGTTTCAGGCAGCTGAATTAAATTCTGTGCAAAGAAGATGTCTCCCTTCCAAAAGGAGGGATTGACTGTATGATTGTAGTTGGCTTTAGCACCCCTGAACACACCCTTCTCATTGCCCAACAGCTGGATTGCCCAGTGTAGCTGGGTGAGCTGGTATTTACTACGTTAAAGCCGCCCACCTTGGGAAAACAATCGTCATTACTGGCACGTGGCGTGCCTGGCACGTGGGTGCCCTGCCAGGTGTCATTGCGGAGAGAAGTGGGCTGCAGGGTAGGTGCAGAATCCTAATAGGATGCTTTCTTCCTTTGCTTGATTACTTTGAGTAGGAACAAATGAATCAGTTGTGCAGACAGTTAAATTCTCATCGGTAGTCTTCAGAGTAAACAAATGAGATGTGAACTTTGCGGACCTGTGCAGACAGCACAGCACTGAGCCCCCCTCTCTGTATATTGTGAGTGTGCAGGCAGAGGCTGAGGTGGTACAAATCTGCATAGCTCTACTGGCAGGAAAAAAACGAGCAAACCAAAAGGTACACAGCAATCGATACATACTCCTGTTTGTCTAGGAACATCTAGAATAGTTCATTTTATATTAGGTGAAGAATTGCTACTAAAAGAGCATGAGCTTCCTACACGCCCCCAGCTGCGGGTTGGAATTAAAACAAGTTGTAAACGCTAACGTGATCTTTGGCCAAAACGTGTTCTTACCTCCATCCTCATTTGCAGCAGGACGTGATGGGATATAGGAGAAAAAGTCCACAATAACTTTTAACTACAACAATTCTTACTATAAGGAAGAATTTTTTTACAGTGAGAACAATCAATCACTGGAACAAGCTCCCCAGGGATGTTGTGGAGTCCCTGTTGCTAGAGGTTTTCAAGATGTGACTGGACAGGGTGCTAGATAATCTCGTCTAGGCTCCCTTTCCCATGAAAGGTTGGACCAGATGATCTTCTGAGGTCCTTCTGACCTGGGCTGTTCTATGATTCTGTCGTTAATGCTTTTGTATTTCCTTAGCACTGCTCAGCTTAGGGTCTCTGCTCGCTTTCAAAGACTCCGGTCTTGGAAGAGCCTGAAGGCAGTCGTGCCTTATCTCCATGTTGCAGATTTCTTTTGATGAAAGTCAGAACGGGATTCAGTGGAGGATGAAGGATTTAACTCAGGCCGTATGTATCAAAATCTCTCTTAATGAGAATAGGTCCTGCCATTGGTTTGAGCCTGCCCAGGTGAGCTGCTTGAAGATCTTTGCACATAATTGCAGTCTCCATCATTGGTGATTTGAAATGGCCTCACTTACTATACATCTGTCATGAGGTTAGACTAGATCTTCTGTGTAGACAAAACCCTGCTTACTGGTAAAACAGATAGGGAGTAGAAAAAGACCTATCAGTCTAAAAAATGGCATTTTCCCTGAACAACTAGCAAATTCTTTTAAAAAACAAACTTGAATGTTTAATTCTAAGCTTAACTGTGTTGTCTTTTATATTCACAGGCATATTTTGAAAACGGTAATTCTGGGCCAGATGCTCTCCTTGTTTATATGCGGGACTGCTGTTACAAGCCAGTACCTAGCAGAACAATACCAAGTGAATACTCCAATGTTTCAAAGTTTTATCAACTATTCTTTACTTCTTCTAGTTTATACAACAATGCTGGCATTTAGGACGGGTATGTGAAATATGGGATGGGAGATTCTGGTTCATAATTTTTTTTTTCTCTTCTACATTTTCCTTTCAGATTTCGCAACTAAAGAACTTACTCAATACTCATCCTAGTTTTTTAAAGTTCCTGCTGAAATTCCTGCCTTGTAATAGTACAAGGAAATTAATTTCACAGGTTAAATGTAAATTTAATTTGATTTCATTTCATATCTGTTTAAAATTATGTGCTTTTTGGTTTCAAGTCCTATGTTATATTAGGGAAATCAGGCTTTGTTGTAACAAGCTTCTTTACCAGGGGCTATTTAACATTCCTCTTATTAATTTACTTTTTAAATAACTCTAGTCTTGTGGGTTGTTTTTTTTTTCCCTATGTGGAAGAATTTCTGTGCTTTTCACTATTTGCATTGTCTCCTCCCAGGCTGCATTTTGCTGTTACTGTATCTTGCTTAAGCAGGGGCAACCAAAATCGAACATCTCAGTATTATTTATGCTTCTAGAAAGCAAGAATCCTATGCAACATTTGGTTGGAAAGAAAATTGATTGCTGCTTTCTTCTAAACAGGCAGTGACAGTCTTGGACAAATTTTGAAACAGCGGTGGTGGAAGTATATTTTTTTGGGACTGGCTGATGTTGAAGCTAATTACATGATTGTAAAAGCCTACCAATACACGACTCTCACAAGTGTTCAGGTAAGGACCGATCTGCCTTTTGGAACTGTTGCTTTTATTACAATTCTGGACCGGTTTCTGACATGAGATTCATAGGACAGACATGGAAGCTATTTAAGCCTGAAAAAGCTTCCCAATATCTATTTTCTCTCTGCAGTACAGAGGAGAGCATCCTGCATCATGAATAACATTTCCTGGAAGCAGAGAAAATTGGCTGGTATTACCCAGCGCCAGCTCTTGAGTTGAACTCTAATTTTGATAGAAAGCACTTCTACAAGTTTGCTGACAGCCACTCAGGTTTTTTTCCTGACGCAAAATAAAGAGTCAGGACCAGATAACACTCACTCGGCGCCGGTTCTGGCCGATGAGAGTGAGGTAGATCTCTTGCCTAGTCCTAGAAGCTGTGGGAGGTGTTGTGAAACGTAAACCCACGCATGTGGACATACTGGTAGTTAGCTGGTGTTGCTGACCATGGAGTGAGGGACCAGCCCTACGGTTTTTGGACGCAGCACTTCAGTTCAGGCCCCTCTCTGGAAGAGATGGAAGGGAGGTCAGTGTACCAGGCTCCTGAAGTGTCAGTAAACATCCTCTGCCACGCCAGTGCTTGGTGCTGCATCGTTCCACTAGGATAAATCTTGTGTTCTGAAATAGGTCTGTGAGCAGGAGGGCAGAGGCCGGGGTTTCTTTGTTATCTTATACAGACATAAGCTGCTGGAAGAGTTCCTGCTTCCAACTGCATGCTGCTGAGCTTGCACGGCCAAATCCCTTGAGCAAACTGATTCAGGGCACTGAGCAAAGTCAGGGTAAACCCTGTCTTTTGCTGGACGATTGGCAAGCCGTGCCAGGCCCACGTTAGCTCCCTGTGGGGCCCACAGCTGCTGCTGCTGCTGCTGGAACGAGGGAGGGGATGGTGCAGAAGCAAGGAGGCTTCTGTCCGGGGCTGTGCCAGCCTATGCCTGCTCTTACCGATGGTGGATCTGTGGCTGGGGTCATGGCCCCATTTACCTGAATAAAAAAAATAACATACCATGCAGAATTTGCTGTTGGTTGGAAAGGAATGTTTAGGTGTCAGTGTTTTACAGAGTCAAAGTAACAAGGGTTAATATTTAAAAGAATTACCTGTAAAGCAATAAACTCCTGGGGTCTGGACTCCCTTTAGAGAACTGCAGTAACTTTTCCTTGCGCTATTTGAAGGCTATTTAAAAGTGCCTGATGGATTATTATTGTCACATTTCCAGTTCATACTTATGATTCATTAGGTCTTTAATTTCCTTAGAAATAATGCCTAAGAAATCAAAGCTTTAAGAGTGATGTGTTTCAGTCTTAAGAACAAGTTAAGCTGATAATCGAGACACTGTTTGATCAAATACTTTACAGCTGAAAACACCAGGACTTTGATCCAAGTTCTCAGAAGTAGTAAAGCTATTCCCATGATTTCTTTCATAGACATTAAGAAAGAATAGATACAGGAGGTTGTCCTGTATGGTTGTCAAACCTGACCATTTGCTGAACCTTCTTCCTGTGTGATAACCTTCAGACTGATGCTTCTTTCACTGTCAGTTCAGCAATTGTGAATTTGTTTTAACTGCCTGTTGCAGTAAGGTTTCTTGCATGTTCTCTGAAGTCACCAGTTTCTCACCACTGTCAGAAATGAGATACAGGACAAAAAAAGCCTGTGATTTGCTCCAGTACAAGGTGTTTGCTGTCTGTTGGTAGCAAGCAGTTCTGGACCTAAATCAGCACCTGTGGTTCAGAGCACCCAGCCTGATGGCCTCTTTGCAGTAGTGGCTGTGAGTAGATGCCCAGGGAGCATAAGAGCAACGCAGGAGTATCTGGCACCTTCTGGAATACAGGGTAATCACTGTTAAAATGCTGGCTGGCTGGAGCTTTCGCTCAGCCCTATGAAACTTATTTTCAAAGATAAGTTTTCTCAGCTCAGCAGGGAACTTCCAGGTATTTTCTCACACAGACCCACAAAAGTAAAACTGATTTTTCCTTTAGTTATCAAATACCAGCATTGCATGGAAGGGGTTGGGAGATTTTTAAGGAGATGACGTCAGGGCAGCAGCTCTCATTTCTCTGTAAATAAAGAAAAAGACTTTGGTCCACAACTGAACTCTGTTTGGCTGTGGCTGAGGCAATGCCAGGGAGACTTCTTTCTGCAGGTGTCCTTCTGTCTTGTGGCAGGACTTGACTGTGCTGCTGTTTGAGCACATATTTCATGGCAAAAAACCAAGCAGCATAGCTGTGGTTTCATGTTGTTAACATGTTATTGGGCACAATTAGCATTTGCTCCGTAGGTGATACGAATGGAGGCATGTTATAGGCAGCTATTGACAGAATATCAGCGGGTGAAGAGTGTTAACCTCACTAGGAGCAAATGCAGGATGAGCCCCTGGGGCTCAGCTGGAGGCTGCCCTAAGGGAGCCTTGTGGGGAAGCGAGCAGGATAAGCTGTTGAGCTTTCTTGCTCACAGAGCTGTCTGGAGCTGGCAATTATAAGCAAACAATGACCTCCCACAGTCTATGATAATTTATTAACCATGTATTAAAACATCTTTTAATAATTTACTCACCCTACCTTTAAAGCCTGCTATAAACAGTGCGGCCACAGCCTGGCTTGAGTCAAGACATTTGTAAATCGAATCACCAGGTTATCTGGTTTTTCCCTTGTAAAAATACAGGCTAGAATTGAGTAAGATGAGAGTTTGCTGAGGCTCTACTGGCAGTAGTAATCAGTACCACAGTACTGCTGTAAATGTCATAAAACCCAAATAAATCTTTTAAATGGTTCCATTGACACAATTCATTGCGGTATTACATCTGCTTTGCACCTCTTTGATCTTGATCCTGTACATAAGAGAGCATTTTCCACCAAAGGGCTCTGTAACGTAGTAGATGAAGGGAAGGCAAGATCCAGTAGTTGGAAATCCGATTTCTTCTGTCAGTAATTGAGGGTAATTGTCCCCTGGAACAGATTACCAGGACATGTTCTTCATCATTTGGTGCCTGTGTGTCCTGGCTGCAAGTCCTCTAACCAGGATGCTGTAGCTCTACAGTATGTTATTGGTTTGGAGGCAGGAATTCCCCATCTGGCATTATTGAAAGAGCTTGTGGCTCATTATCTACTACTCCCTTACATCCTAATTATGACTTTTTTCTTTTTAAAAGCATTTTTGTTCCACTCTTTCTATTTGGGTTGAAAAACTGCTTGGAGGTTGGAAAGCTACGTGGTAACATCTCAATTAATGGGGAAGTGAAAGCTTACATGGTAATAGAAGAGATGGCTGCTACTAGGAGAGTAAAAATTTTTCCTTTTTAATTTTTGTAATATTTCTTAGTTTCCATGATTGCAACTTCACACCAGAGAGATCAAATACATTTCCATACCCAGGACAGAACTGGTTCAGACCAAAGGTGGAAAAACAGAGTTACAAGCACTCAATTCTATGTTTTACAGAAGCAGATAAATTACACTTGTTTGATACTTGTCCAAACAGTCAGATTTGGAAGAAATATTAGAAAGGATGTTTTTAACCTAGATAAAAGGTAAGGTAGAGAAAAAGGCCTGTGACTAGATAGAAACTCACAGCATGTTACTTTTTTGTATTGAAATACATGGTATCATACATTCAGACTTGTGTGGCTCTAATGTCTCCTAATACAGCCTAGGCAAGTGCTTTTGCACAGACTTCTCAAAATGGACAAACTGGAGGCAATCCAAGGAATGAAGACAAACAGGTGGAAGGATTAGAATTTAATCTGTAATAACTCTCCTTAATGCTGTGCTGGTAAGACTTTAGTATATGTTGTTATGATCAAGTAAAACCAAACTAAGCATGAAAGTCTTACAAGTTTGCTTAAAACCCTTGGGGACGATGGCTGAGCTAACGGAAGCCAGCACAGAAAAAGGCTGCGGTGGTGCACTCAGGCAGGCAGAAGTTGGCAATGAACATTAAAGGACTAAGGGCTTTTGTCTTGATTATAATGATTATGCTCCAGTCCTATTGACCTGGACCTAATACTTCATAGTGACTTCAAGAGGCCAGGTTTTAAGGGCTGATATTTAAGAGTAATTTCTGAGCAGTCTTTGGAAGGCTGGCTATATGTTCCACTGTAGGCTGTTCCCTTATATAATTTCATGGCACTCTACTGAGGCAGGTCAGAATGTACATCTTTTTTTTTCTTTATTTCGTTTTTGTTTCGTTTGGTTGGGGTTTTTTTTTCCCTCCTCCATAAAAATTCATAAACAAAGTCTATTTTGTTGAATTAAATATTAAAGCAATTATGATTAGCTCAGTGTTTTTGGTATTATATGGTTATTCTGGAACATCGTGCCCATCTTATGCTGCAGTGTATTTTTCTGTATTAAGTACACAGCTAACTCTTGATATTTTCTGTAATAAAGGAGAATGGATAGAAGATGAGTGGGTCTAACAGCAAGGCAAAGATACGCAGAATTTTAGGAACACACGGAGAGGGGATGACGAAGAAACGAAAGAGAAGTCGGTGTTACTGCTTGTCATGGAGTGCAGACATCCTTGAACCTTAGCTATGAAGGCTGCTCAAGGCAGCGCCTGCAAACACACCTGAAGTGCTTCGAAACTCCAGCTGCCTTGTGTGTCTCTGCTGCCGGGGCATGGGTGAATTAGAGCGGGTGACCTGCTGCTGACTACTTGAGAGTCGGCTCTAACAACATAATGAAAATGCATCGGTGGCTTGTACATGCTTTTGTGGGAAGCTGGAAGATTGGGAAGGTGACTTTAGGAAGGTTGTTCTTCCCTTCCTGTCTTCCTTCTACCAATTTTGCACATGGCTCCCAGCGCATCTACCAATTTTATTTTTTTTTTTCCAGTTGGATCCGGCTGGGGGGAAAAAAAAATCAAAACCAAAACTGCGGGGTCAGGTTCTTGCCCTGTTCACTGAAATGTAAAATCAGATCACTTTTATCCTTTAATAGTTTCAGATTTTTACTTTGTGTGCATGGAGCCCTAAATTCTAATTACAGATTTGAGGAGGAGTGAAAAGACGAGCTAGACAAAACCTGCTGGGGAGAAAAGGAAATGTCAGTGAACCGCCTTCTTGTATTGGTGTCATGGGGAGCAATGCAGTTCCAGAGCGTCATCCTAGCATTAATTTGTGAAGTTGCAAAGACTGATTGGATCCATCATTATATGAGTTTCTAGATCAGTGCCTTCCCACCAGGAGAGAGTGGACCCCTCACCCCAGCTTCTCTTTCACTTCCAAAATGCTTTTCATGGTAAAATGTGGGTCTGACCCATCTTTTAAATTAATCCACTGGGATTGCTTTGTGGTTTTCATTAACATCTGATACCAATGGAAAGTAAGATCCTATACGTTAGCTTTCAGGATAGTGCAATCCAGATTTGGGGTGGGTTTCTAATTCAAACCATTTCTCTGTACACACAGCTGCTGGACTGTTTTGGGATTCCTGTGCTGATGGCTTTGTCGTGGTTCATTCTCCGTGCAAGATACAGGCTGATCCATTTTATTGCTGTTGCCATCTGTTTGCTGGGTGTAGGAGCAATGGTGGGTGCAGACATTTTGGCTGGGAGGCAGGACAGCGAAGGTAAGGAGCCCTTTATTGTGGGGGGGAAAGAGCGGAGAGATGGTTCCTGTGGTGGGCTAACTTGTAAAGGAGAAAGAGGACCAAATGCAGGGGGAGTGGATATAGTTTTATTTTAAAAGAGAAGAGGAGAAGACATGATGCTATTTGTATTTCTCGTCCAAGAAGATTGTGGCTGAGGAGATGCTAATTTTATAGGGAGCTGTGGAATTTGTTTGCTTGTAGCTTTGGATTATTTCTTCTACCTTAAAAGAGAAACACTTGTGTTAAGCTTAAATTTTGCTGCTGCTCGTCAGACCTGATGAAAGGCCTCATTCTTGAAAGCGTATTCACTTCTACTAACCATGAGATGGTCTAATAAAAGATGCTGCCTCTCCCTGCGAACCTTGTCTTGCTTACACTGTATCAGCCTGCTAGCAGCCAGGCTTCTCTGATTTGCAGTTTTCTATGAGCACAGATAGCAAATCAAAAGTTACTGAAGAGCAGGCTGACTTCTCTGAGTTATTTTTGGCAGACCCAGCAGAAATGGTCCGCATATCCCCGGGGCCCACAGGCCACAGCCTGGAAAGCAGGGGCTTACGGTGAGAGAGCAAGAGGAGACGTGGGCAGGATGGCAGGATTCCTGGGACCTCCGGGAGGGAGGCTGGCTGGCCTCTGGGGACCAGGAATCCAGCTGGGTGCAGAGGAGGACAGGTCTCGCCTTCTCTGTGACAGATGCCTGAATCAACCCGTATCATAGCGATCTTATTTTGAGTAAGAATTTTGAATTTCCAGAGCCAGAGGGCATGAGGCAAGGTAAATTTCAGCGAGAGAGGAATGAGGCATTGCCTTCGTCAGGCAGCACAGAGATAAACCTCTTTGGCATTATTTTGGGGCCTTACTGTAGGTGAGGCATCAAGACAAACTGAGGTTTAGCTTTAATGGTACGTGGTGCAAGTATCTCAGTCCTGAGGGAGAAAAATCTTCTTTCCCTGTGACTTTAAGACAGTTGTGTTTTATTTGCTGACCTGGGTATCCTTACTACTGCTTACCCTCATATTTCAGACATACTTTCTTAGTGATTGCCAAGTGGCTCAAGGAAGGAAATTTTAAATCAATTCAAGGTTTTAAACAACAGTTATCCTCTTGCTATTTAGCTGATGCATAACGGCATTTACTTGATGAGTGGCTGTATCACAGGGAATCCCATTTGCACAGTATAAATCAATGGCAGCAGGACACACGATATCACCCGTCTGCAGTGCCTGCTTAAGACCTGTCATAAACCTGAAGCTGAGTCCAGTCCCGCTGAAATCGACAGACTGATTTTGGCAAGACTTGAATCAGGTCTTACTGCAAAAGTGAGGGCAATATTCAGAAAGGCGGAGAGCATCTCTACCTGGCAATTTTCTTAAGTCCCTATAGTGCCTAAGATCAGCAGAAGTAGAATTGGACCAGATTATACAGTAGTGGCTTGGCCAGGATGAGATTTAAATGCTGGGTTTAGCTCACTGCAGACTGTGCAGGGTGAGGGGAGCAGGTAGCAGAGTCTGTGCTCAGCCACCAAGCCACTCGTCTGCACACAGAGGAGATGTTTCCCTTCCCTTTACCCTGGAAGGTGCTAGGAAGATAGAGATGTTAGAGATAACATTGCTTGTCTTTTTAAGGAAAGTTAAAAAGTGTTTGCAGCATTACCCTTATTGTGGATTAATATTTCTGTACAGGTAGTGACGTGGTGATTGGAGATGTCTTAGTGCTTCTTGGTGCTTCTTTGTATGCCATTTCTAATGTGAGTGAGGAATACATTGTGAAAAATCTGAGCAGAGTGGAATTTCTAGGAATGGTGGGCTTGTTTGGGACTATTATCAGCGGTCTACAGCTGTAAGGATCTAATATTTATTTTAAAACTAATTAAGAATATTCTACAGATGATTGCTTGTCTACCATGAAATGATGATGATGTTGTTAAATTAATTCTTTTGTTATGTCTGCATTTGGCCTATATGGGACTCCTTCCACTTGAATTTTATTTTTGTTGCTGATCAGCATCCATTTTGTATCTTTTTTTATTCGCACTAGTCTTACTACAGCAATTCTAAAGCTGAAATCCTGCAATTGAACATGTATGTTACTTGGCTGTATTTTTGATTTTGTTGATCTTCATGAGGACACTCAGTATGCTGAGGACTGTTCACAGGAATGTATTTCTTAATGGATTTTCTCTGTGGAAATAGGAGATAGTCATTAGCAAGAGGTCTTCCATATTAAACTTTAGTTTAAAATGAAGCCATGTGTACTCTTACAAATACCCACGTTAGAGTAACAGACCACATGCACATGCATTCTATCTACTGAATTTTATGTTCCTCATTTCTCATCATTATACTTAATAATTTCCTCAAATGGTGTATCAAATAAAACCGAATCTTTGAAGGATGAAAAAGCCTGGGAAGAAGGCATAAGAATTAAATAAAAGTGCTCTTGACCTTCAGGCACTTTAATTTTCATAACTTTTTTCATGCTTATTAGATGTTGGATTTAGTGTCATTCAATAAAATTTCAAACAAAAAAATTAAGGGATTATAAATCAAAATGTTTCTTATATCTTTTGGTAATTAAATTCTCTATGTGAATATGATTTTTTTCTTTTTCACTGTATTATACCTTCTCTCTAATTCTAGAGCCATTGTGGAACATAGGGAGATAATGAGAATTCAGTGGAACTGGAAAATTGGTATGTGTATGACAAAATGATGTGCGTTTTCTACAGAACACTGGAAAATGATAATGACTTTGCGTGCTGGGGTTTTCATTTTCTTTCTCTGGATATTAAGCAGCATTCATATTATATTGTCACAAATTTATTTTCTACAAACTTTGCAGTTCAGCAAAGAGATGAGGTTTGCAGGATTGAACACTAAAACCTTTGAGCTCAGGTTTTGCATTTTACACATAACATGAAATAATTTTTCAAAATAAATTGAAATAAGTAAAAATTAAACCCGTTTAATTACAGACGTGTTTGGTGTTGGAACATCACAAGAACATTCTTCTGTTGTCCTTCCAGTAATCTCATTTAGGAAAAATGGATTTTGTGGCACATTCTGACCTCAACAGAACTGTATATTATTAAGAAATGTGGCTCTAAATTTCCTCAGTCAGCTCTTAAGTTAACTAGGGAAGAATGAGAACTTTCTTGTATAGATACAGTAATTTTTGCAATAGAGGGTAGTCTTGGAAGAGAAGTATTTCTGCCATGTTTCCTTAAATTTACATTCTTTTAGGAGACCTTACCCTAAAAGATAAAAAGGTGTCTGAAGAATATTGGTGTTCTTCAAAATCATTATTCTGTGCCTTAGGAGTAAATTGTCATCTTGTTTTACAGCATTACTCTTCGCAGTCTTTGCCCTGTGTATGTTTGGGCTGTATAGTTTCATGCCAGTAGTGATTAAAGTTACCAGTGCAACCTCGGTCAACCTGGGCATTCTGACTGCGGATCTCTACAGTCTGTTCTTTGGGCTTTTCCTCTTTTTCTATAAGGTAAAGTACCTTCATTCTCTCACTATAATTTCAGTTACCTTTTTACTCCAAAGGTACAAATAAAATATAATGCTCTTAAAAGTCCCTGAACAGTTGTTTGCACTTACACATTTCTGCAGCTTGTATCATTCATTGTTGGCAGATGTCAATCAGGAGGAGTCGTACTTAGTTAACTACGTAGCATTGCACCACTAAGCAGATAGTGATTTTTCAAACAATTTCACACTTGATGGAATACGTTAGAGTTAATATTAAGAGATAGTAAATAATTTCCCAAGGCGTTCAAACAGTAGAGTTCTTGCTGTAAACCCTATGTGGAACTGTATGTTAGATTTGGTTCTTCCCTCCAAGTGTCCAAAGAGAGGGTTTGAATCTCCCTGTCCTGAAAGGCATTTGCTGTCTGAGAGAGGAGCAGTTTGGCTTGATTTCCAGACATTAACATTTTCTTTTAGAAACTTACCCTGTTCGTTACTAATGTCTTGGGATAAGAATCAAGCTCTCTCAGTGTGACTGCTAAGGAGAGACTAAAGGAATTGAAAAAAATGCAGATAAATATATTATTCTGTATGCTCTCCGAAAGTCAGTTACTTTTATTGTGCTCTAAAATATTTTTGATAGTGTCTATTCAAGCTAAATGACAGTGCTAAAAAGATTTCATTCCACCCTACAGTTTATCCAGCATCATTTGTGGGGAACCTAGGTTGTTACAGCAATTGGAGTAATTGAGTCAGTTACTCGGTGACTTGAAGGGCTTAGTGAGATGTTTCTGAACTTTGCTTAAGAACTTAATTTATATTATTCCATGTGGTTGCTTTCTCTTCAGCATTATGGAGAAAACTTTTAGGTCAGATCTGTTTCTGAAAACGAAGGCTACTTTATTTTAGAGTGCAGAGGTCTGGTAATGGTAGTGTCCAACAGCAGCTAGATTTTCCTTTTCACGAGTCTCTTAGCTCAGCTTTCCTCCCTGTTTTGGGTTCCAAAATTTACTCTATGCTACAAAGCATCGATTAAAAATGAACGTAGTAAGTGAACCATACTTACATTCTAACAATTAAAAAAAAATCCTTTCTAAGTCACTTCGAAACGTGTATTTTGGCACCCAGATAGCTTAACTCATGAAGTGATTATAAATTTATATTCATAATAGTAAAGAGGAAGGAGTAAGCAAGAGCTTTGGAAGGAATATAATAAACTTTTACTCTTCAGGATTTTTAGCTTATTTTGGGGAGAGGTTTTGCTGGGAGCAGATCATCCCATAATTACTAACTGCAGGGTATTCTGGTAGCAAAAAGAAAAAATGAATTGGAGAAGACTTTGGGATTGTATTATGAGAACATTTCAGGTATTTATTAAAATAGGAACTTGCATCTGTGCCTAGAAACAATGAAGTAGCAAAAAGGGGAGCAATAATAGTGCTGCATCTTTACTAGCCAGAGGATCTGAGACAGCTTAGGAACCAAGAACTGAGAGTGCCTGATTTTGACACAGCTTTTAACATAACACTTAGCAGTAGAAAATCTTACTGCCAAGTTAGCCATATAGTTTCTTTACCTATGGGGCAAAGAAACCAGAGATGACATTTCCTGCATTAAAAAGCACCCTGGACACAGGAATCTATAAACAAAAATGCAAGGAATTGCTCTGTATTTCCCATTACCAGATGAGGTTTCACAGCAAGCTACTGAAGGCTTGGCTGGCCTGCAGAGCAGAGCAAGCCATGGGGAGCTCTGAATTGCTGTGGTCTGAGCCTGCTCTGAAACAGAAGCAGCACAGGCATGCTGCGGCTACAGCAGAGACTGGGCCCAGGAATTTATGAGGTTTTGACTTGTGCACAGTGTTTTGCTAATCCACTCAAATTTTCAGCCCCAACCACGTCTGTTTAAGGTGAAATGTGAATTTTGCATACCTGTTTTGATGAGCCTTTTTTTTTTTTTTTTCCTTTTACTCCATAATGAATCTTTGCTGTACTTCTTCCTGATGAGCTCATTATGTAGATACCTGTAATCCCTGAAGGCATATTAAAAAAGGTCTCCAAATGCTTTTGTTGTATAAACTGCTATGGAAGGGAGTCTACTGCAAATACAGACACTAGATGGAGTTACAGTCCTCCAGTAACATTTAAAGTAGTCTAAAGATAGAGGCTTGATATAGGCTTGATAGTGAGTATGGGGTTATAAGCTGAACAGATATGACTGAAATCAGTGTCTGAAGCAATGAAGTTGCTGCAATATTTGAAATGAAAAAAAAAAAAAAAGGAAGAAAAAAAAACACAGGAAAAGACAACTGAGCCCTCCCCAAAAACCAAAAAAAGGAAAAAAAAAAAAAAAAGGGGTGTAGGGCTGTTGGAGCAGCATGGTTAAGGTTCACCTGTGTCAATAGCTGCAAACACATAGGCAGGCCTTGAATCACAGCTACGCTGCAATAGCTTTGGCACCCTGGGTTGGTGACAGCAGGATCAGAGACACCTCCTGCCTTGTATGCACTACGAGAGGGGTCCGGCAGTTACTGTGACTGTCCAGCCTCGCCGGCCAGCCACATGTCCTTGCCTACAAGCACATATTCACTCATGGCCTTAGGTTGCACTCTGGAGAAATTGTGTGGGTGCCTTGATACAGACCCAAGCTCTGCCCGTTTGATAGGAATGGGTCAGTCATGGGTAGGGCCACAGATGCTGCTGCTGCCTCCATCAGGAATCACCAGAGCTTGGTGCTTCCCCGTGTGCAGAGTGCACACTTGAGTCCAAGCTCCTGCAGGCAAACAGCCAGCAAGGTGAGGAGAGGGCATGTATTACAAGGCCAGTGTGTTTCAGTCAGCTTTTCCTTTTGCGTGGTGCCATCCAAGGGTTTCTGAGCCAAGTGACTACCAGCTAGGAATTGCAGTGCCTTAACTGTAGATGCTTCAGTCTTTTTTGGATCAGAGTCCACTGTCCAGGTCCTACCATTCATTTCACCCAGCTCTGCTGCTTTATAAACTAGAACATATTTTTCAAGCATGTCTAAGGAGGTTAGGGAATATTTACAGTGGGATGTTGGATGTGCCGTGTCCTTCATCCTACTATTTAATCAGTGTGGTTTGGCAAAGGCAATATGGAGGACCTCAACAAATCTGCTGAAAAAGTGTTCCTGGCTGTGGATAACTTGAACACTTTGTATTATTGAATCTGGTGTTATGAAGTAAGCATTTATTTTTCTGTCAAGGTGGATGAATTTCAGCCATTGTTGGACTTTTAACAGGCAGGTGAACGATAGTGAATCAAATGCAGTTCATACTCTTACCTCACACCATTCTTAACAGAGCACAAATACCGATCTTGTAAAAGGAGCCCCAGTCTCCCTCTCTTCAAGCACTTGCTGGGTGTAGAGAGCAAACCGGTTTTGGTCCAGTAATAACATTTATCTAGCCCTGCAGATGGTTGAGAGAGCTGTGAAGAGAACCAGCTGCTCTGGTGACTTGCAGTAGGATGGAGAGATTCATCTCTTGCCAGGACCCGAAATATTTGGCTGTGGTGAAACAAAATTCTTAGGGGAACAGTGTTTCAGCATTCATGTACATAAACAACTATCCTTCAGTATCACCATATTTGAAGCCATTTATATCTCTGTTAAGATTCTTGTATGTCGACCTATGGAAATTCCCTGTCCAACAGTGTTGAGGATGAGATGCAGAGAAAACCAGCCAGCACCTTGAGTCTATCGGTGAATGGAGCTGTTGAATGTTGATTTTTCAGACCTGGATACGGATCTTGATGATAATCCTCATTGACATATTTTTAAAAAGGAAGGGTAGCTTTTACATTCTTAAAACAAGGCAGCATTGACATGTTTTTACATCAGACAAGACTTAACGTGTTTCTTTCTTTCCTCTGCCAGTTTTCAGGTCTTTATATCCTGTCCTTTGTTATCATCATGGTGGGCTTCATCTTGTATTGCTCCACTCCGACTCGGACAGCAGAACCCACTGCCTTGCCGCAGCCTGGCAGCACCGGCTTGGACAACGCTGCGCTACAGCTCGAGGAGAATGACAGCGAAACGCCAGCCGTAACCGTACAGTTCACAAGAGGAGAAACTGTGGGGGTCGGCACTGAATAAAGAAATGGCAGCGTTTCAAAAGAGAGCTGCTTTTCTTTTTTTTTTTTTTTTTTTTCTTTTTACTGCCAAATTTCCCTCAAATATTAATCTGGAGAATTGTTCCACTGCCAAGGCATATGTCATGCTGCACTGGTTTTAATGCACTGGATAGACTTTTAAGGCCAGATCCTCAATCAGTGAAACTGTATTGATTTATCCTTGCAGAAAATCTGGCCCTTAGAAGAAGACAGAGTAGTATTTATGTGGAGTCTCTGGAAAATTAAAGACTGTTATTTTTAAATGCTTAATTAACTTAACAGCAAGTGCTTAGGGGAAAAACTAAGCCAAAGCAAGCTCTCAGGTCACTAACTGGAGCAAATATGTTTTATATTGCATTGGGGACTTACATCTGCAAGATGCTATCTGGGGGCTTCATGGTTCCCACGCCTCAGTGCTGGGTACCCTCAAACAGCATCCTACAAAAGCCACTCAGCTTCTCACAGGACCTAGTTCTGCAAGCCTTATTACCTACATACACCTTCCATGTGCTGACAGACTTCATTCCTCCAGAGGAGGATTTGCTTCTTACATTCCACCCAAATGTTCATCTCTTCATATTGCTGCACTCCCTGTCGCAGCTGGGGCTGCTACACATAAAATACAAATATTTTATTTTGAATTTTGCTAGTAAGGGAAGTTCGAATATGTGTTTCTATAATCCCTTCTTTTTCTCTCTGTGTCCTGTTGTTTGGTGCATTCCCACTAGGTGGAGGAGACAAAGTCAGGCCCTTGCTCTGTTCAGTAAGAACTGAAGGATTTTTTTTCTGGATGAGACAGCAAAAAGGTTTGAACTGAAGTTCACTTCTCAGTGAATTTCTCCCTGAAATGAGACACATTTCTGCAGAAAGATTTGAATAAAATTGGCATTTCTTAAAAAAATAGAAGCATCTTAGCCAATCCTCATTGCAACAATAATGACATAACCTCCAAAAGGTTAAGTGCTTTCAGTAGATTCATTGGCAGTTTTCCTCCCCCTCTTCATATTAAATGATTTAAAAAAATGAGGCTGCCGTTTTAACATCAGTAAAACCATACTGGGATTTTATTTTATTTTTTTGTACAAGCCTTCATAGCTCAGGTGTATGAAGTAACAAAAAATAAAGTTTTCAGCAGCTGAAGAGTTGGCTCTTGGTTTGTTTATTTTTTTAAGCTAGAATTTCTTTATTGCTCAAAATTATATTAATTGATTTTACTGACCAAATGATTCTTTTAATGCCTGAGCTTTGCTGTAAGAAGTAAGTGACATTTTCTGAAGATACTGGCCATCAGATGACACAGACTGTTTGTATGTACTTGTGGTGTAGTTTATTCAAGCAAAATAATTAAGCAAAAATCTTACCTGATTTTATTTAGTGATAGCAAAACAAACATTCAGTCGATACTGCAGCAATGAACATTGCCTTTTCACTGAGTAGTTCATGAATGGAAGGGTGAAGAGGTGCTGATGTTCTATGAAAAGCATTTGGGACCATTTATCTTTTGCTTTACCACTGGAGTAAGATTCAGGTCACAGATAAAGACACCTATACTGGTGCATCTATAGACATCTATACACCTAAAGCTGAACAAGCAGCTGGAGACCAGGTGGAGTAAGGAAGTCTGATGCCAGTAGATACCTAAGAGAGGCCATCTGGATCAAGTTGTAGTTCTCCATACCAGATTTTAGTTGTCTACAACCTGGAGCTAAGTCCCACCCACTGTTACCCATGTGATACCCATGGCATTGGAATAGGCTGCCCAGGGAGGTGGTGGAGTCCCTATCCCTGGAGGCGTTCAAAAAACGTGTAGATGTGGCACTTCAAGACATGGTTTAGTAGGCATGGTGGGGTTGGGTTGATGGTTGGACTAGATGATCTCAGAGGTCTTTTGCAACCTTAATGATTCTATGATTCTAGGGTTAGTTAACTACATGCAGTAATGAAGCAAACAGCAAGCAAGCCTATAGGTCTATCGGTGAATGTTCCAGAACTCTGCACCTATTGGTGCACATGGGATTCAGCTCCTAAATGTAGCTAGTTAATGTATTTTGTGCAAAAAAGTTGCTGAGGTCCTGTCTAAAGTGCCTCTCTATGGGGCATGATTCAGTTGCCTTGGTGTGAACTGAGACACCCTATGGAGCCTGTGGCATCTTTAGGCGCTGGCAGATAGGACCCGCCACCTAGAGGAGCCCTGTGACCCGGAGCGGATTGTGGAGGCCAGGTGAGATGCCCTATGATCTCTGAAATGGCACTGCAGCCTATGGTTGAGACACTCAACGCTTCCCTGATGACCCATGGTGACTGTGAATTGCTATGCACAGAAGAGAGAGCACGAGGCAGCAGCCGGAGTTAAATAGAAGCGCGATGGGAAGTGCGGTCAGTCAAAGGCTGGCGTCAGCGGTTGAAAGCATTACCTTGGCAAATGGAAAAAGTAAAGGTTATTTAGCTCCTAAGTTCACAGCATCCCTTCTGATATTTCCCATCAAGAGAAAAGCAAAGGGAGGTTTTTCCTTTGTGCCAAAGCAAGGAATAAAAGCCCACCAGCTTGCTAATGTAGCAGCTCCACCAGACGACGATGCTTGGCCGGTATCCCGTAGTGCTGGCATGAACAGGAGGGGACTTGGCAGCTTCCTCAGGGACAATCCTGGAGGCTTTCCATTAGCACCAAGTAGCACAAGCTCTCACAGCACATTTGGGGTGGACAAAGTGGGGTCAGGTGTCTGCAGCATTGCAGATTGGAGCGACCTGTGCCTGGGCAAGGGAAGAGGTGACAGCCTGAAAGGCATTTGGAAGTGGCAGAACAAATGTCAAAGGCAGGGACCCAAGTCAGTGAGCAACTGAAAGAAACAGCTAAAAAGAGGGGCCAACCCATGGCTTCTACCCCTTTTACAGGCAAGGGGTGGGCCGCACATTGAGGCTGTTTTGAGGAGAAACTGCTGATGCGAGCAGGAAGCTTTGGGGAAATCCTATTTGTTGACGAAGGCGGTGCCGAGTCCTGTTGTGGATGGTGGATCCTTTGCTTCCTGGCAGGTCCCCCCCCACCTGCCACGCTCCCCCGGCAGGTCCCGCTGTAGGGCCGTGCCTCCCCTGCCTATACCTGCTCTCCCCTGGACCTGAGCAGCGCTCCACGGCATCTGGAGCTGAGCCTGCCCCTGCCCCGTGCACAGGAAGGACTAACTTAGGGGTGGTTCTGCAGCTATCGTCAGAGAGGGCTTGCCTAACCCCAGAATGTTTTTTAGTGAGATTTCTATGTGAGAGGTAGAAATCATATTTGCGTAGTTGGGATGGTTTTGACCCAACTTGCTGGTCTTTTTTTTTCATTGCTGAGTTGTGGTGGGGTTGCTTCACTCATTTCAAATGAGCAATATATTAAATGGTAGAGCATGTATTGGAAAACATCAGGAGAACTTACGAGCTTTTCTGTGCCAAAAAATAAAAGTGCACCTGGTTCAAATGTTAATCTACAACATTGCTTTGATTGGGCAATAATCTTGCTAAATTAGATAACCACTAGGTGTTGTGCATTTGTCTGGGGCAGAAAATGCTATAGCTGTCCAGACATGAGGAATGGCAGTTATCCATCTTACAAATCTGAACTGAAGTAAGGATTAGATCTTGATTATGTGTTAAGAAATAGTGTATCCTTGACAATGTCTTCTGAGAATTTGTAGATATATTATTTAGGGGTTACATTTTTGAGAGATTGTGAAAGGAAGTGGACCACTCCACAGATCTCTTTGCTGTTTATTATTGCACAAACTCTTCACTAAAGGGTTTGTGCTTCTTAAACCCATCAGCATCAACAGGCTGCATTTGAAGATGCTTAGCTCTCCATCGCAGCAGAATCAAGGGGGAAACACCTACATTCGATTATTGAAGTCTGGATGCCACTATATTTGCAGTGCAACCACAAAAATGTTTTAATTAGGTCATTATTCCATACCTTCACTACAACAGGACAATGATCACGCTTGTGGCAGTGTAGTATGTTATATTTCTAAACATGGTATTATATCTGTGTTTCTATTAATTTTAATTTTACTTTGGATACTCAGTCCCCTCCCATGTAGAATGCTTCCTTTGAGGGGGGGTGGTATTTTATTCTCTATAATTAGAGGTATAATCAGTGGTAACATGATGTAGGTTTTATCTGAAAGTACATAGAAGCGTGTATTGACTCAGACTTTGGCTGGTCTTCAGAACACAGGACCATCTTGTGGTGTGGTGTGAGTGCACAGGCAGTAGCATTTTCTCAATCTATAGACCACTGAAATCAAAATTGTGTAAAACACCTGTGAGATTACAAACACATCCCATTAACTATGGATTTGTTCTTCCAAGGTTTTTAAAATAGGACTATAATAGTAGATAGTATTCTGATTCAAACGAATTGGGCCAGACAGGACTTCTGCTGAGCTGCAAGGAGAGGGGAGCAGTGCAGGGCAGCATGCCAGCTCAGATTCCCCATTGTTTACACTGGAACAGCTTAGTGATTTGGCTGGCTTGTATTCTGAACTGAAAACTTAAAAACACTGTTTCACAGACACGGGCTGTGATTTAACTTCATACAAAAGATTTTTGTGCCACATTGTCAGTAACTAATGTTAAGAGGTGTATTAATGCCACCAAGAAGCTCTGGAAGGTCTTTCAAGCTTTCAGCAAGGACAAGGTTGATATTTTTTGTCAATCCTTCTATCAATGATCCCACGGCCCTGCTATCCCCATGATGCAAGGCTCTTGTTTCTCTCCTTGTGACCCTACTGGATGTTGGGGGCTCCTCCAGCAGCCCGGGATGGTGGCCAGCTACACAGCAATGGTTGTGCATGCCTGGTGTCCTACCCTTTCTCACCCTAAATTTCTACTCCCATCCCTGTGGAGTGGCTACGTGGGCAAAGAGGAGGCAAAGCTGACTTGCGGAAGGGCTCTGCATCACAAACCAGCACTGTGATATGGCCCAGGCTCTGGATAGAAGAGGTACTTGAAGCCTGGCCTTGCAAAGTCCTAAGCAGGGGTGTTGGTTCCCTGAACCTGCTCTGCATGAGACAGCAGCCAGATATACCACCCCTACTTGCTGTCTGTCCTGCGGATCAGAAGGAAGTATGTGGAGATTCTTTAAGAAAGATGCATTGCTTCAGAATGCAAGTGACACATGTATTGCTCCCAGGGAAACAAATGTTCCATTAATGAATCGCATATGCCAGATCATCTGGTACCTCTGAAAGAAGGTGCATGGATGAGTCTTTAACATGTATTTTTTTTTAACATTGGAATAAGCTGGAGAAAAAATCTAGCTGTCACTTGCATTAAACCCAAGTATCCAAATAAAACTGTGTGACATCCAGCTTCCCTCCAAGGTTTGGTTACAAGAAATCAAAAATGATCTGGCATCAGAATGCCATGATGTGTTGGAAAAAGAAAAAATTAGTGCAGCAGTAATTCAGTGGTGACATTATCTGTGCTAGAGTTTGAGGGAGAGGATAAGCTTTTGGACACCAGCTATTTTAAGACTTTTGACCTTTCCTAAGCTGCACATACTCAATTCTATATGATGTGATGTCTGGGACAAGCATACCAGTTCTTGTCAGCACCATTCACTCATACTTTATGTATTGTGGGATATTTCATTGAGTTATACATATTTGTCTTGTAAATATATATTTCAATCAATTTAGGAAGTTTGACAGAGAGAAGCTGCACATGCTACATGATCAATCATGAACAATTTTGAGCAAACAGACCAAGATTCCTAAAAATGCAAAGTGAAGGAACCTGGGAGCGTCTTAGTCTTCCACCAAAATTCAAGTGTTCAGCAATTTAAGTATTAGACCCGATGAGGATCTGATGAGCTGTAATATTACAGCATTTAATTTTTAACTTGGGGCTACACCTAAATCTACACTCATCAGACAAACAGCATCTGAGGTGTTGGAGTCTCGCCCTCCTGAGCTCTCTCTTTGCAGTCCTTGGAGGGAGCAATTCAACTCTCTCTTGGAGATACCAATATTTTTTTATTGAGATTTGTTGTTTTGGGTGCCTAGTTTTAGGTGGAACCAAGCGAAGTCTAGAGACCCCAGCCAAGCGCAATGCCCCATTCTTTTGGGCATTGGTGTCTGTAGTAAGGGGAGATCCAAGCTGGTATTTTGCCAATTTACGTGAGAGATGAAAGAGGCACAGAGAGATTTGCTTAGCAACTATGGGAAGCCCATGGCTGGTTCAACAAGATTTTTGGGCAGTGGTATCCAAAGTGTGCATCCTTCACTTCTCTTCAGATACAATTTAATTTTTCTCTTGCATAAGAGCATTCAAGACTGAAAGTTATAGATTTTATAGAAAAGAGCCAGAAAGAAAAATATGATTCCTTGTACAACACAGGTCAACACATTGCATTCAATTGATCGGAATCAAGTGTGTAGGTTTTACTTAAATTGCAGCATCTCTTCAAAATCTTGATATTAAATTCCCAAAGCAATATCAAATTAATCTCTTCTGGAAGTAGGAGAATTGAATTTTTTCCTGAGCTGTCTCTTGGCTATATAAAGAGTGAAGGGAGAAAGTTACAGTTCTCAGAGCTCTCTGAGAGTACTTAGCCTCCAAGAGCAGGTTCCCATGCCCTTCAGGATGGATGTATTTTTGTTAAGCTACCAGCTGGGAACAGTTGTAATATTTTCATCTTAAATGTGTGGCCTGGGGTCAGTATCACCAAAGTCAAGTCCATGACATCACCCTATTCAAAATAAACTTTATTTCACCAGCTCATCTCCAGCTGGTCTCCCTAGCTGTCAGTACTATGAGCAGAGCTTCCTCAGCAAGGCAGAAAGATCACTGGGACCTCAGGTGAAATCTGTGTTTTCTTCTCATAAATCACAGTGTCAGAGTGTCCACAATACTCCAAAAGAACAATGTATACTGAAACTACATTACAGTCAACTTCCAAAGAAGGCATTAGAGAAGATGGCTAAAAAAATTATAGAGACATACGATTACGGTACAAAATGAAATGTTCATGTTTATTTAAGAATATTAAGATGTTTTTATAGAAATACCAAAGTTTATTATGTACCGATGGCTGGAAACAGTGCAATAGTTCCCAAACTACAGGTCACTGAAAGTTTATGTAAGCAGCAGCTAGTGACAGAGGTTTCAATTCTTTAGGAATATTCTTGATGCTACAGCGGTCCAGAGCGATGTTGCTGCTCTTCAGCAGCATCTGTTGACACCATATCTAATTATTTTAATTAGGAACAGCCCTCTGATAGGCAAAAGTGAACCTTCCACAACACAACAATGCAACTCAGTAAATGCATGACCAAGGGGGTGATTGGAAATAGGGTAAACGTGGCAGAAAGAGGACTGCACAAGTGTATGGCTGCTTGGGTTTGCTTTAACTAATTTTTATATTTAAAAATATTATTTAATAAACCAGATAGTTCATCCATACACAGATCTTTGTAACAAGGCAGGGAATGATTTAGGTTTTAGCTTCAAACTACTGAGCCCATAAAACACCCTCTTCTTTAACCAAAACCATGACGAAAATTTGAACTGACTGGAAAAGCTTGCTCAGGGTGGAAAGGTGTAACTGACCTCAAACAAGCCACCACTTCATGTTCTGATGGTAATATATGTGTGCGTGTAATATTTGTGCCCTTGAAAAATCAGTACTTAAAAACCTGTACAGGTGCAGGATACTGCTGGCATTCTTGCTTTGCTGTATTGTTTGCAGCAGAGCTCCTTCAAATCAGTTTTGAGGAGACTGCAATACTCCTTGAAGCTCAAAAATCTTTGTAATTTTTCTCCCTCTGCCATTAGTGTAAGTGCCGGCTGGACGTCCCTGAAGAAATGACTTTCATTTCATAAAGTTTATACATTGCATGAGTTGAAAAACAGAAATCCTGCTGAGTAATCCCTATCTCTTGTAACATCTGTAAATGAATTTGTTTCTTGAGAGAAAGAATGTTTTACAATTCACGACAAAGCTAAAGTAGCATGCCTAAATTAAAAGGACCATTCCGGCAGCTGGAATGCAATTACAGCATAAATGCACACGTTGTGTTAATGCGATATTAAGGTTATGAATTAAGTGAAACAGGAATCACTGTGCACAAAGATACAGTTCCTTCCTTCCTACAGTGTTTGTCTAGTCGTGCTAACATGAGAAATGTCTGCATTAGCTAGATACAATCTGAGGACTACCTATGGATTTCATGCGTGCAGACGTGAGATGCCATCTTATCTCTACGTTGCACTAGCTCGTGGGTGGTGACACACGCTGTGCTCTATCAGACAGATTTTGCTCTTATTTGAGTTGTTTTCCGTAGTCTAAGGGAGGCGTTTGGCAGGAAGCATGTGGTTGCTCTGTTTGCACAGAAACATGGGGAGGTCGGGCAGGGCGCCAGGCACCACTCCCCCACCCCTAACCCTTGCAGGAGCTGCCATGGGGCTTCCCCCAGAGCAGCAGGGAGGACCTGTGGGAGCCCAGCCCTTGGCTGGGATGCGTTGCAGCTGGGGTGGTTTTCTCAGGGTCTTGGTTGCCAGTGGAGCATCATCTGCCAAAGGCGGGAGTCTCTTGGTCTCTGCAACGAGCATCCACCGTGGCAGTGGGCTCTCATGGGCTCTCCAGCAGCATCAGGCTGTGCTCGCGAGGACTGGGTGAAGGTATGGGGCCCCAAATCATCTTAACTGCAGTGAAACCTGGATCCAGCCTCACCTTCTGGGGCTTACTTTGAAATATACAGATGATGAGTTTTCCTGGAAGGGATTTGCAGCAGGAGGTAAGGAACACACAGCAGGATTTGGAGCCACCTTGGCCCTCCACCCTGGCGAGGACCTTGTACAGATGCAAGGTGCAGGTTACTACGTAAGACTGATGGACTGGCTTCTGTCTGGGAGGCTTTGACTCAGGATGCAAAACACTGTACAAGGCGTGTTCTCCCAGAGTCTGGTCACTGGCACAGCAGTGCCAGTGCCGGTAAATAAAGAGGCTGTTTTCTCGTCCCTAATCCAAGGGCATAGTGACACAGCTGGAGCTGCAGGGACAACCACAGCTGAGGTCTTGCTTCTGCAAAGAGGAAATTGCTTCATGGCAACTCCTGTGTATAGGGATCTGACAAACACCAGAAAAACACTGAATTTAACCTCTGCCTTGTATTTGCCTTTTTTTTTTTTCTGTTTTGCTTGCTATGAATATATTTCTCTGCTTTTCTTGCCCAAATAATATAAAAATCAGCTTCTTTGGTAGGCTGGTCTAGCAGAAAGGAGAAGGGAGCGGGAACAAAAGGAACACTCCACCAAGGTGTGCTTCCTCACACACAGACTTGCAGTAACTGGTTTTCTGAGAAACTGTGAAACATCATGTGATTTGGCTGGTGCTCCAGCTCTGGTCTCCTGGAGTGGGGCCAGCCCAAGGCAGCGTGCTGGGGTGGTGGCAGTACGTCCCTGGGTGTTCACCAAAGCCTAAGAAAAGCAGCTCTCTGAACAGCAACAGCAGCAGTTGGAGGACATGCTGCCCTTTGCAGGGCACCCAAAGGTGAGCCCTTTGGCCATTTCAGCACAGCAAACAGCATCTGTGGCCACACAGGAGACTGAGCAGGGGTAAATGTATCAGGCCCACCTCACTCATGCTCCAGTTTACTTTTATAAAGTCCTTTGCTCCCCTCTGCTGTGTGCTTTCTGCAACAAATAATTTTGGTGCCAGGAATCTGCATGTACTTCATCCAGGAACAACCAGTGGTGAGTGTTAGTGCAAACTCCAGTAATGCTGGTGTGATGACAGTCTCTTAAATGTCAAGCCCATGTGCATGCCTGGGCCCTGCCTTCTTTCAGTGAGGTCTGTTTTTGTCAGAGGACAGCCCGTGAATTTGCAGAGCACACACTCTTCATCCCTTCATGCTGCTCTGCAAAGTCAGCACTGTCCACCGTGATGGGCTGCAGTGTTTGGGAGATGGCAGAGACAAGTGACCCAGAGGTGTGAGCGAGTCACTTCAGAGGCTCCAGTGAGCTACTATGGCTGTTGCTAATAAAACATAAAATGTTGCATCAAACACCCATCTGGGTTGTCTGTAGGTGTTTTCAAAACTCCTTGCAATTTTGAGGTGTCTGCTGTCTCTCCCATCTACAGTTCCTTTGAAGATATTTTGATCGCTTTTGACTGACTGCTGGGAAAAAAGATACTCATCAAGGGAAGGGAATGATATATCCAAGCCTGAAAGATATTTCAAAAGAAAAATGTCCCAACACAGGCTGTAATCTTAAGACTTCAACATGTGGATTATGGTCTACTGAGAGCTGGCAACTTTTTTGTAAAGAAAAGGACCTTTCATTTCAGTGTTGAATGAGGAGAACTGAAGAACTGCTACCCCTTCTTTCTGTGAGAGAGTACAACTGTCTTTTAGTAACGTTATCAGGCTGCTGGCAAAACTCAGTGTCAAGTTTGTAGCAAACTGAATTAACATTAAGAAGACCTGCACTGTGCTTTTTAATTTGCTGGTAGTGTTATGATGTTTCCACAGGGACTGTCTCAATTTGCCCCATGTCATTTAACCACCATTCAGTTAGCAGAAGTGACGGATCAGAGAAATTTCATTAAAATGATCCAATATACAGTTTTGATTATAATTTGGGGATGCTGCGTGTTGAGTTACTTGTTACTGGATCAGCCTTTAGCCTCAAGGAACAGCTCCTGTGAGGATTATGCCTTATGTCCTCCAGACAAAGCTGATGGATTCATGTCCATGAGGTACCAACTACTGCTTTGCTTGACTAATGCTGGCTAAAATGAACTTGTATGCATTGGTCTCCCCTTTTGAAGCTGGTGGCTCATGGTGTGGACAGGTGCACCCTTTGCTGGGTTAAAAACTGGCTGGATGGCCGTGCCCAGAGAGTGGTGGTGAATGGAGTTCAATCCAGTTGGCGGCTGGTGACAAGCAGTGTTCCCCAGGGCTCAGTGCTGGGGCCAGCCTTGCTTAATGTCTTTATCAACGATCTGGATGAGGGGATTGAGTGCACCCTCAGTAAATTTGCAGATGACACCAAGCTGGGTGGGAGTGTCGATCTGCTTGAGGGTAGGAAGGCTCTGCAGAGGGATCTGGACAGGCTGGATTGATGGACAGAGGTCAATTGTATGAGATTCAAAAAGGCCAAATGCTGGGTCCTGCACTGTGGTCACCACAACTCCATGCAATGCTACAGGCTTGGGGAAGAGTGGCTGGAAAGGTGCCCAGCAGAAAAGGACCTGGGGGTGCTGGTTGGTGGCCGGCTGAATATGAGCCAGCAACGTGCCCAGGTGGCCAAGAAGGCCAACAGCATCCTGGCTTGTACCAGGAATAGTGTGGCCAGCAGGAGGAGGGAATTGATCGTGCCCCTGTACTTGGCACTGGTGAGGCCGCGCCTCAAATCCTGTGTTCAGTTTTGGGCCCCTCACTACAAGAAGGACATCGAGGTGCTGGAGCATGTCCAGAGAAGGGCAACGAAACTGGTGAAGGGTCTGGAGCACAAGTCCTGTAAGGAGCGGCTGAGGGAACTGGGGTTGTTTAGTCTGGAGAAGAGGAGGCTGAGGGGAGACCTTATCACTCTCTACAACTTCCTGAAAGGAGGGTGTGGTGAGGAGGGTGTTGGTCTCTTTGCCCAAGTAACTAGCGATAGAACAAGAGGTAATGGCCTCAAGTTGCGCCAGGGGAGGTTTAGGTTAGATATTAGGAAAAATTCTTTACTGAAAGAGTGGTGAGACATTGGAACTGGCTGCCCAGGGAGGTGGTGGAGTCCCCATCCCTGGAGGTGTTCAAAAAACGTGTAGATGTGGCAGTTTGAGACATGGTTCAGTAGACATGGTGTTTTGGGTTGATGGTTGGACTAGATGATCTCAGAGGTCTTTTCCAACCTTTATGATTCTATGATTCTGTGACCAACCATAGCAAGGTTAGTCCTGCTGATTATGTACAAGTCCCTCTGCAGTGGCTCCTGGCAGCATGATTTGGCAGGTGGGATGCAGTTCTGAGTGGCCTTGTGGGCCTGAGGAATGAGAGTTATGGGCATGGTGCCCACCCTTGGCCTCACTGCTTTCTCCCTCTGCTGCTGAAGCCCATGAAGACAAGAGTTATTTGCAAGGATGCCGTGGTGTGACGGGGCAATTTGGAGTCACCCGAGTGAGAGCTGTGGCAGCCAGCCCTGGAGATGTGCCCTGCATAGGCAGACCTGAGGCTTGCTGACATCCCAGCATGGACATATGTCGCTCAGATATAATCCTGCCTGCTTCGGTCATGAAAAGCTAATTAAAAACCCTCTTCATTATGAAGGACAAACACTCCTATGCATGCCTCAATGCCTGCAATGATAGCCCCACCACCATCACAATCGCGTTTACACAAGCTCATGCAGTTCCAGCTCTGTCTGGCCCATGGCAACCTTTGATCATAGAATCATAGAATCATAGAATCATAGAATACCAGGTTGGAAGGGACCCCAAGGATCATCTGGTCCAACCTTTCTATGTAAGAGCCCAGTCTAGACAAGATGGCCCAGCACCCTGTCCAGATGAGTCTTAAAAGTGTCCATCGTAGTGGAGTCAACCACTTCCCTGGGAAGATTATTCCAGTGGTTGACTGTTCTCACTGTGAAAAATTTTCCTCTCATGTCCAGTTGGAATGTCCCCAAGAGTAACTTGCAGCCATTACCCCTTGTCCTCTCCATGTGACTCCTTGTAAAAAGGGAGTCTCCATCTTCTTTGTAACTACCCTTTAAGTACTGGTATGTGGTGATGAGAACACCTCTAAGCCTCCTTTTCCCAAGGCTGAAGGTACCCAGTTCTCTCAGCCTTTCCTCATATGGCAGGCTTCCCAGTCCCTTCTTGGGACACCATCCAGCCTGTTCACATGTTTTTTGTATTGTGGGGACCTGAACTGTACACAGTATTCCAGGTGTGGCCTGACAAGCGCTGAGTAGAGTGGGATAATGACTTCTTTATCTCTTTATCTCTGCTGATGATGTCCTTTTTGATGCAACCCAGCATCCCGTTGGCCGCCTTGGCTGCAGCAGCGCACTGTTCACTCATATTGAGCTTCCTGTCCACCAGGACCCCCAGGTCCCTTTCCACAGAGCTGCTCTCCAGCCAGGTGGATCCCAGTCTGTGCTGTTCTCCTAGATTACATTTTCCCAGGTGTAAGACCTTACACTTGTCCATGTTGAACTTCATAAGGTTCTTGTTAGCCCACTTTTCCAGCCTATGCAAATCTTCCTGCAGGGTGGCTCTCCCTTCCAGAGTGTCTACTACCCCAAGATGCAGCGGAGTTGTGTCCTTCTAGGACTTCTTCCCATCCACTTAGCTTCTGTGTGCTGTGATCTCTGTCTCAGTGGTAACTTAATCCTCTGGCAGGGTATTCAGTCAGAATTAGTTAGTGGGAGCAAAATGTTGTGAATACATACTGTGTTTTTATTCTAATAACCTAGGTAATAATTTTGCTTCTTCAAGCAAAGAGGGGAAGTACTGTGAATTCCAGCACTTTGATCAGGTGGTGACATTTTGATGTTAAAGTTGCTAAAATAAGAATCTAGACCAACAGTATTATACAAAAGCAATTTGAAAGTACGTTGGTAGTTTTGAAAATGTCCTTTGGAAGATGGACCAGGCACTCAGAAAAAGGACTGTGCCCCAATATGACACCACTAAAGGTTGGTGCTGCATGAAATGGGGAGGAAGATATGCACATGCCTCTTTATAGAGGTAAATGGATTGAGCTATGAAGCACTTAAGATCTGTTATTTGGGTTAGGCTCTGTCATGAGTAGAGGCTGCTTGGAATCTCAGTGATGCAGGGAGGACCATGATTCAGGGCAAGCCGCAGGAGAACACCTCCTCTGACGCCACTGCTCCTTGCTCTGCTATTCCTGCCCAGCTGAAGCAGAACACGTCCCAGAAAACTGTGTTTCTACTGCAAGGCCTAGCAATATTTCATTTTTATCTGCTTATTCTTTTCATTCATGTTGCCTGAAAATATATGTAGACTGACTGACTTCGTACAGAGCTTCACCGTCTGCCAGTGAGAGTCAATATTCTCTTTTTATTTTGAAATGGCCTAATTGACTTGAGGTCATGTTGCAATGACAGGTCTGCAGGCAAACCTTGCTCTGAGTGTCTGATGAAGCCATGGGAGTCAACAGAAGCACTTCCTTCCCATTTTGAAACAGATAGCGCGCGTTCCTAGGAGGGAGTAATGAGTTTGACCATTTACACTGGTACTTACGTGAACCCATTTAACATAAATAACAGAGCAGGCAAGCTCCGGCATACCAGTGCTCTGCAGTTGTGTGCAGCACTGGAATCTGTGTTCAGCAGATAATTACACAAACAATAGCTTACTGCATTCCATACACAGATTAACAATGCTCATCTGCAGCTTTACTGCAGTAACAGGAGGCAATGTAATTTTGGCATTTTGAAAGTGGTTATTTTACTGTGGCACAAAGGCAAGGATGTGAGGGGTGCTTTTCCACATCTAGGGCTCTACTTATAAGCTAGCAGAAGATTTTTTGAACCTGTTCTTCATTTTCTCTGTTTCCTTTACTATAAACCTTCTTTTCCTGACATGAAAGTGTTCAGTACAAGCCACTGGGACACTTGCTTTTACTGGCTGCCATCATCAACAAACAGCACAGAAATATTAGCACTGGATAGGCTGGGAGCTGTTGGGAGGAGAGGGCATGTGGCTCACAACAAAAGTTGCTCACGGCCAAGTGGGATCATTCTTAGAAGAGTGAGCTTAGATAGGTATTTAACAAAGCTGGCACCAGAGTTGTGTCATTTGTGCCCTCTGCTTGGCGGGGGGTCGAGACCGGAATACTCCAGATTCCTCTCTGCACCCCCTCATCACCTGACTGGAAACCACAAATCTTTCTGAACAGAAAAATAATTGGAAAAGCTCTGTCACATTTCTCCAAGTTTAAAAATGCAGTTCTAGTTATCTGCAACATCATGACTGGCTCCAGAAACTGGGATAGTACTCATTTGTTAGATACCATCAGCCTTGATACCCATAAGCTCTTCCTAAATGGAGGGGAACTATAATAAGGAAAGTGATGTACTACAGTCTGTTATCTGATTTCTCAGCACTGGAGTGCCTTGAATAACAACTTCTGGTATTAGTTGGTTTGGAAATAATGTCAATTATTGCTTCAGACCATCTCTACCTAGACTAGCCTAATTCTGGAAGTGGCCTTATGGAGTCAAACTTCTGTCATTTGTAAGTGGCTGACATTAGTTGGTCAAACACTGAATAGATTTGTTTGCAGTGACTTTACTGTGCTCTGTTTTGATCTTTAGATCTTTCTCTTTAGGAGTGCTGCCTTGCAGACAGCATGCTTCAGTTAAAAGTCCCCGTCTGGAGAAAGACTTTCAACTGCAAAGGTGTTAGACTATTTTCAAAGAATTTTCATCAGAGGTAAGATCCATACATGCCTACAGTCAACATCTTTGAAACACCATAAGCAAAACAGAAGCTACCAACAATCTGCATTAATATTTTAGAAAGATATTTAATTATTTATGGTGAAGCTTCAGCATATTCTTGATATAAAGCTTCAGTGTAAAGGAGTTGCCTTGAGATATACTTCTCCTTGATCAGTACTGTACCACTGGGAACAGTTTATAGGGCTTTTTTTTTTTATCAGAGAACATCAGCAACATTTAGTTAACTTAGAAGAAGTGTATTAAAGCCACTTGTGTACTGCGGTTATGGTATTGCTTGGTTGCTGTTTGGGTATGCAGGAGTCAGCACAGGCTTATTGGGTTTCTGCCTGCAATACCGGCACAATGGGGGTGCGTGAAGTACAGGTTACTTGGAAAGCATGGAAATAAGCTATTTTATTACAGCTTCTCAGATAACACAATGAAACTGCCATGGTCTGAGCAGCTGTGCTGATAGCTGGGGCCTCAGGAGACTCAGTCTGCCACAGGACTGTTAGGTGGCTGGGGAAAGCCATTTGATCTTCCAAACTCAATTTTCCCAGATATTAGCGGGGGACAGGAAGACACCATCTTCCTTTGTAAATGCTTCTGGAGTTAGAGATGAGAATTAGCTTATGAGTAGTCTGGTCCTCAACAAACTTAAAGTTTGTGAGTTAGAGATGTGACAGAAATGTATTTAGTTTCTAAAAGTTAATTTATCTAGCCAGACAATGACATTTCCTTCCTGATGTCCATTAAAGTGTCCTTTAATGTGCAACACTGTTTTTATGTTGTAGCACCAACAAATCTGGCATTATAATTTGCCATACCAGAACAGGTGGCTGTGTGTCACTCTCCTCTGCATACCTGGCTTTCTTTGGGAAGCTGGAGGTGGCGTTAGAGAGTCGGTGACACAAACCTGTTGAGCTTCTCTCCTTGGCTTGCCCTAGGTTTAAATGAGAGTAAGAACTAACATGATTGGCATGAGGGCAAATGAGGAATATGGGCTGCAATGGTAATACAGATTTTTCAGGAGATAAAAGCAGGTTCCTCAGAAACTCCTCTCACCACCAGCCTCTCTCCTGGTACCTGGTCTGGATGCTTACCCTGCCTTTCCAGGTTAATTTTCCCCCTTCTGCAAAACAATCTTAGCATTTGCTGTATTCATAGTGTTGCATCCAAATATGTAATTCCACAGAACATCAATGAATTTTCCTAAAATCTCAGATTTACCAAGGCAGAAAATGTTAAATGCTCCCTGATGTATCAGAAGACCATTGCTAAACCTTGAAGTTGAAGATTGCCTTCCTGAGGTCCAAGCTGGTGCCTACTCCCACAGCCCTGGGGTGTGCTTCACCTGCTGCAAAGGCATCCAGATGTGTCACCTCTTGATGGAGCTTGGGTCACTGTGGAAAATGTTTGGTGGTCTAAGTCCTGTTCTCAGGAAAAACATCATAAACATCAGGATAATTAGGCTAGAGAGAGAGATTCACAGGCACATTTATTGCATATTTATTGGTACAGCCAGTGGATAGAAAAAAAAAAAAAAAGATTAGGAACAGAGAATAATGTAGTCTTATACAGTAGCAGAACTAGAGGGAGTGAATTTTACAGCTTCTGCTGGGAGTTCTTCTTTTCTTGAACTACTGCTAGCCTATACCTGCTGGGCATCGCTTTTATCTTTGACTCAAAGGACACTTCTGAAGAAGTTTTTAACTTGAAAACATCTAATAATCTAAGGCATTTCAAAGGAGAAAAAGAGGCTCTGGACCTACTTGGCAAGAATGTTATCACACTACCCTCTGAAAAGGCACTGTTTTTTCCCCTGTATGTGAAACAAAACACAGCACAGAAGAAAAGAGAAGAAACCCAATGCTTACCCAGATGCCAAGTCAATGCACTTGGAAGCCAAAGCAGTATTTGGAGACAGGTTTATTTAGCACTATGCCTGTGATTTTTTCAGTTCACCTTGGGAACTTTTAGACCTGTGGGTCCTAGAGATCTGAGATGAGGTGAGGGTCTTGCCTTTTACAAAAAGTAAGTTTCTTGCCCTTGTGCTTGCAGAGGAAATGTGATCCAAAGGAATAGTAATGGCTTAAGTTAAGACAGCTCCTTAGTTGCTGCTATTTAAAGAAAACTGTTTGTTTGGATTTGGGGGAATCTGACTCATGATATTTAAATGTTTGAAGCTGGCAATAGTAACCCAACTCTTTTTTTCTCCACTTAAAAATTCCACAGGCTTTTTGCAAAGTAATCATGGTGCTGACAACACACAGGAACCTGTGTCTTCCCTATTTGTGCAAGAATTCACAGTAATGGCTCACCTTTGACCTTTGGTGTTTTGAAACCAGAACAAGAGGAAAAATAAAGCCAAGCTCCAAATCTAATTGTACATTAATTTAACTGGCTTGGAGCCCTTCTCCAGGTAAAATCCTGCACAAGCAGAGAGCTGGACTTGATGATCCGAAGGTTTTTTTATGTTCGAAATTGAGATCCAGCTCTCCCAGCAACAAATCTGCTTTGTAGGTAGGAAATGGGAAGCTTCTCACATTCGTTTCAGCCCAAGAGAGTAGAAGGAGGGACAGTCATTTGTCATTTTGCAGATACCTTATTCTGGTGGTACCAGAAATTTGTACCATTGAAATTATTACTGCATAAAAAGTCACTAAAGTGTCATATTGAGGCATGGAAAGATCCAAGCTTGTTGAGCAGACTTTTGTTTGTGATATGGAAAGCCCATATGGAGAATTGGGATGTTATAAAAGTCTTTCCTTTAGGTAGAGCAGTGAGCTGTTGGACACTTCTGTCTTACATGGCAAGTTGACTGTCACTGTTCTAGGCAAATAAGCTATTCCAGAATGGCACTCTGTGCCATCACTGTATTCCCAAATAAAAATCACCTTTCCCATATGGACAAGTACAGGGAAGGTCAACTGCTTTTCTATTCACCATGCGCCTTGTCCACATACGCAATTATTCTTCTGCATGTGTGAATTTGCTGCAGAGGCCCTTATCATCTAAGGGACAAGTTTTTAGACCAGTGCTGCTACTGTGAACCCAGTAGATGTCCATGCACATCCACGTCAATTCCTGGGGTGTTTACTTGTTGTGAGACATAGCCTGGTTAAATTAAAAAGGGAACAACAGCATTACCACAACCACACTTCAGCATTCTTGCAAGAAACTGTTGCCTCTCTCAACGTTGTCAAGCTCGGGCAGGCGGGGTGTGTATGTGTGTCTGTGTCGGAGCTGAGCTGCTGCAGAACACAGTGCAGATTTTGAGGTTATAAATGAGTTTTAATCTACATTGACAATTGCATGCATCCCTGCCTTTTCTCTAAACTGCAGGAGCAAAAGCAATGAGTCTGATTAAGAACATGACTGTAGAGCAGGCAATATGGGCTCTAATAAAGCACACATATTTTCCATTAAAAAGATTTGCATAATGTAATTCTGTGAAGGGTTTTCTTCGTTTTTCAATGTTGTTTTCATTCACTGAGCTCCATATTAACTGCTAATAAAAAACAGAGCAAGAGTTTTCATTTTAAGGGCTTCCTCTGGCTTTTTTAAGGAAGATATTCAAAGCTTTAGCTTACGTTCTGATATACCTCAGTGAAGACTTTCTTCCCATCAGAGATGTTTGATAGCTTGGAGGTCACTGTCATTGTGGAGCGGGCACAGGGGATATGCAGCCTGTGAGATAGCCCTCTGGTTACTGTGCTCTTAAGTGCTGCAGATGCCTATCTAAAGCTCAATGGCTGGGTTTTCCATTCCCTGCTCAACCTGAGTTGGCTCTGTTTTGTTCTGGAACCAAGGCAGCCTCCAGCCAGGTCAAAACTGATGTGGTGGAAGTAATAAAGATAATGTTTAATTTTTTTTGTGTCCCACACATTCTGCTCTGAGGGGCCAATGCCTTTCCCAAGCCCTGGACGTGTGCCTGTTCTGTGTGTTTGGACTTCACACATTCAAAACACGACCAAACAGAAGGAGAATGAGCAAAACCTTGGTGTGCTGGGGGCTGAGCAGTCATATCAACATGCAGAAGCTTTTGGCCACGGCAGTTGCCTTCGCTTTTGGGAAACAATGGAAGACTGAATGCCACCCTTGGTTAGATGTAGTGGAAAACTACTGCATGTGGGCAAGGTGAGAAGGGTGGTGGGACATTGGAGCAGGTTGCTGAGAGAAGCTGGGGATGCCTCATCATTGGAAGTGTTCAAAGTCAGGTTAGGCAAGGCTTTGAGCAACCTGATCTAGTGAAAGACATCCCTGCCTATGGTCGGGGGCTTGGACTAGATCTTTGAAGGTCCCTTCCAACCCAAACCATTCTATGATTCTGTGATAAAATCATGAGTTTGGACTCTGAGGTCCAAGATGTTTCCTAATGCTGTGATGGAAAAATCTCAGGAGGATGGGAAGGTGTCGTAGCTGTTGCATATTTGTGAGAGAAAGCGGGAAACCCCCAAGGTTCAGCTCTGTAGTTAACCAGACAGGCACTTTCTGTGAAACCACAAGAAAAAAAAAAACCCAAAGCATGAAACTTTTGGGTGGAAGGAGTCATGGCCAGAGACAATGTGTTTGACTGGTGGCCTTTTACTACGCTCAGGGGAAAAAAATGCTTTACATACTTGGAAAATATCATACCCCTCAATTTTTCATCCTTCTACAAACAGTTTGTAATTTTGTTCAATTCCTTGGGTCAAAAGAAGGAACTACCTAGCCAATTCAGACCAGGCTACAGACCACAGTCCTGGTTTCTTTGTGCATCACTGTGGCAGGGTGGTGAGAGCTCCAGTGCTGGGGTGGGATGAAGCAGGTTGTCCTGAAGATGAAGACTGGGTAAATATCACCAAACAAAAAAAATCCATGGAGAATACTATTAACAGTACACATCAAATGAGTCACAATTTTCCAGGCGTTTGAATGCGCAGGTTTTCTCTGCTGGATAATTTGAATGAAGCACATTATATTTGATTGTGTCAGTGGAAATGTTTTTTCCTCCAGTAACATTGTTTTCTTGTGCTTCCTCATGCATTTATTTGCACTAAATGCAAATAAATCTGTATGTTTAGCTACCTGTTTTTATACTGTTCTGCATAGATATAAGATCTTTAAGGTAGGGATATTTTTGTTGTTTAACTGCTCAGTGCTTTCTGGTGGTGTCTGATCTTTAGACACTACCATTGTAGTAATAATATATAGTTATGATAATAATGTCTTTGGGAAGGCACTTGCTGCAATTGCTTTTTGGGTGTTATGAAGAACTTTTTTATTTACCAAATTATTAAAAGAATATAAATTAGAGGTAGTCATTAAAGATTTGAATTTACCTGCATGTACTTCTCGAGAAGATAAGGGGACACTCCTGTTCATAAAAATCTACAGTGCTCAGTCAGGAAGATGACAATCATGGGTGATTCAAGTGATCTATGATACCCAAAAGCAGCAAATCATGAAGCCATGTCAGTTAGTAACAGCAATCAGGTGACAAAGAATGATGGATCAAAACATATTTCTGCAAAACATGTCCATTATGAGTGACAAGTATTAATAAATATCACTGGTTTAATGCAAATAAATATTGCATTAATAAGTGTCATAGTCCACTGAGGAGCTCTTAATATTTTAAACACCGTCTGACTTTCTTGCTGCTGTCTCAAAGGTTGAGGGCATACGGATCTTAAATCATTTAAGCTTCACCCTCTCAGTCAGGATCAGTTTTTGGCCACGGCCTTCCAGGGCATGACCTTGGCCACCCATGGTCTCCACAAACAGCAGCAGAAGAAAGAAGAAAAAGGCGGTGGAGCCCTGCATTCCAGATCCTGCCTTCAGCACATGTCTGAATAGGGTCGGATAAATCCTATCCTCAGTCTCCAAAGGTCTGGGGAATGGAGGGGTTGGCTCTAGCTTTCCATTAGACACTTAGTGTAAAGTGTTGCATGGCAGGGTAGTGGTTGGGTGGCCGGGAGGGAAAGGGCTTGGTGTGCATCCCAGAGGCTGTGGGGGAGAAGGTGTCTCAGAGCCACACTCCATGGTAAAAAGCTGGCCAATGGTGATCAAAACAAGATCTGACGAGGTGGGGGCCCAGGCTTGCCCCAGTGAAAGTCCTGCTTGGTCCTTTGCTTGAAAGGGGAAAATTAACATCTCATGGCAAACGGAAAGATGAATCTGTGGGAAGCAGGTAGAGGGGGAGGGAGACAGCCCTGGCACAGGGCTGGCCAGAGAAGAGGCTCTGCCAGGGCTGGGCAGGGAGGATAGCTCTCCTCTCCCATGCAGGGCTGCCCAGGGGATGACAGTCGCCTTTCCCTTTGCTCAGCTTGGCCCTCACCACGGCACTGGGATCTGCAGGCTCTGGTTTAACGTACCACAAGGCATTTTTCTCAGGCCAGGAGCACAGGTGTCCATGCAGTGAAGACCCCCACGGGGACTACTCTACGATTTGCCTTGTGCTACTCCCCAACACTCCCTGGGGAAAGAGACCATTTGGGTCTTCAAGAGCAGCACTGAAGCACACGTTTTCTCCCCAAGACCTGTCAGCTGCTCTCAGTGGGGAGGAATGTGCAATGTAATTAGCACTCAGTATCCAAGAAGCACCAAAGGGCAGCCCTTGATGGTGGCTCTGGTGCTGCTGTGACTCACTGGGGAAGGCCTGCCTGCAACCGGGGAGCTGCTGCTCACGTATTGCTGCAGCCCTCATGCCTGGCCTCACCCTCACTGGGGCTTGTAGCCCTGCCGCAAACTGCTGCAGCTTAGCACTCGCGTGCGGGCTGTCTGCACCTTGCAAACCCCGGTGATAAATCCTCCGGGGGATTAGTCTCCAGCAGCCCCGGCTGCTGCCATTCCTGCTCACCTCCCCGTGCAGAGCCAGTCCCGTGGTGCACGGGGAGACCCAAGGTGTCCGTGGGGGTCTGCCGTGCGATGGGAACGGCATGCTGGGGCCGAGCGACTCAGCCAGAGTCCAACAAGCCACACAGCCTGGAGGCTGCA
>VZTL01055318.1:0-14680 GCA_013400535.1 Scopus umbretta | reverse complement strand
CTTGCCAGGCACAGAGGTGAGATACTTTAATGCACCTTAATAAAAGCGCAGTTCATTTTTGTGTGATGTTGCTGTGTCAGGTGGTGGCTGCTTCCTAGCTATTTCTCTGTGTGCATTAAGCCTGGAAAGTTTTTGAGGCGAGTACTCCTTATGCATTATATACACTGTAGAGAATATCAAGCAAACTAAACGTGGGGTATTTTATAGCCGGCAGATCTACTTGTATGTTTTTCATACAGCTCTTGGAAATCTTGGTAAAGTTTGCTGTGGAGTGGGGTTGTTTCTTCAGTGGTAGGATTTGTGTGCCGTCTCCTGCACTTCGGTGATGGCTTCGCTGGCATGGGGGTGCACGCTTGCCTTGCCTTAGGAAAGCGTGTCTCCTGTGTGAAAGGAAGCGCAGGGGAGGTGCAGGTCTGTCAAGTGGGAATGGCATAAAATTAAACGGGTCTGAAATACTTCCTGAAGACAAGCATTTTTGATGTAAGGGAAAACTAGTTAATTCCCACGCGTCTTGGAGGGTGAAGTACGCAGTAGTGTTATACCAAGAGTGCGCAGTGGACCTGCCGCGTGCCGGGAAATGCAGGTGACGTGGCTCTGGAGCCCTCTCTGCTGCCCGAGTGTGGTTTGCCCCAAATTTAGAGACGTGACTACACGCAGCAGTTCTGGGACTGATTTTCATACCCGTCTGGGGAGAAGGTGTAGCATAATAAATGTTAAGAGAACCTGCATTTTTTTTATATTAGTGTTTATATTTTTGATCTGAATATGCATTTTTCAGTTGCCATTCAATACAGCTTCCCTGTTGCAAAGCTCCTGGTAAAAGCAATGCCTGTTTCAGAGCATCAGTTCTGTGTGTGTCTGCACAGAGGTAATTTCTGCATGAGATCCACACTGGGACTAGTTGAAACACTTTGTATCTTTGTCTCTCTCTAACTTGCATTTATAACTCTGTGTGCACTAGGGCTAGACATGAAGCCCAATGAGAGATGCTGCTCATTTGATGGCGATGCAGATAGAATTGTTTATTACTATAAGGACGCAACTGGCCATTTTCACCTAATTGATGGAGATAAAATAGCAACTTTAATTAGTATCTTCCTTAAAGAACTTCTTGCCAAGGTAACTGTAACGTATGAAACGAATGCTGACCTTTTAACTTGTAAACTATTCTACAGGAGCTGTGTTAGTTTGTACGTACGTGGTCTCTCTACATCTACCTAAAGTGAACCCAGTTTAAAAAGAGACCAGTTCTGTACCTCACTGGGGTGGCCAAAATGTTATTTTTACAAGGGTGTGACTTCCACACTCCGCATAAAAATCTGAGCACTGCTATTTTAACCTGGAACCTTCTCCTAGTGGGAGAGAACTTTTCCAGTTTCAGTGTATGAAGTATTGATATTCCATTCCCCTTGTTTCAGTATCTTTCATTAATTTGTCATTAATTTGGGGTTCAGCCCTTCCCTCGGCATTTCTGTGGAGCTTTATGAAGGCTGGTCATTCCTTTTGCATGAGAACTTGGTTGTGACAGTCAAGGGGTTTGTATGTCATCATTCCAAAACCACTGTCTGCCATGTAGCATCCTCTCCCCACAGGGGATATAGAGAAAAAGCTTGTTGTTTTCCAAAGTCCTCTTAGACTTGGTGTCTGTGATACTAAACCTAGATGAGTTACCCTGGTTTTGTTTTCTTGGAGACCAGCTCGTTTCTTACACTGTAGCAGAGATGCCGGCTGGTGAGGAGAACTTCTGCTTGCCACCAGCCTTTGCTTGCTTTTGCACTGGGAGCTCTGACTTTACTCCTTGTGTATATGGCCTGATGTAATGCCACGTGTCTGGCTAGGGCACTGAGCGTGCCAAAACTGAAAAAGGGTTTGGAAAGCCTGCGCAGGTCACTAAACGGAGAGCTGCTTCGAGCCAGCCACAAAAACTGTGATATACAAAGACATGACAGAATTTGTGTTGTCTTAAATGTCTAGAAGTTTTCTGTGAGCTGGTTCCTTCCTCTGGCGCCCAGGAGTTTTAAGTGTATGTAGAAGAACATATGTTTAATAATTCTGATTATCCTTTCATTTATCCTACTCCTCTGGCTATGTGCCTATTGGACAGTAAAGCACTTTGCTTCTTGGGTTGCTCAGGTGGGACAGACTTTAAAGATGGCAGTGGTACAAACAGCATATGCCAATGGGAGCTCAACACGCTACCTTGAGGAAACACTGAAGGTATTCTCCATTTTTTTCTTTTTTCCTGTTAGTTTTCTGCAAATCTGTTTACTTCTAAAATAAATGCTACTGTAACATGATCGCTAGGAAAACTTACACTAGGCTAAAATAAATGACTCTTTCAAACCTGCAGTAGCCACTAAATTCTTGGAGACGCAAGAGAGCAAAGCTGAAAAAGTTCTAGTCAGCTTTTACTAGTTTAAAAAAAAAGTTTGGCAAAAGTTAAACAAAAACTTCTGTTACTTCTGGAACAAGTTGAGGAATTTATGGCTTTGCGACTACGTGAATCAGTAAAGGCTCCTTGATATTTTGATGCTGGTTGTTTCCTTTTCTGTAACAAGCTAAATATTGTTCAGTGTGGAAGTGGGGCATACGATTGGTTGGCAAAAACTGAGCTAAGGTATTATTTCAGTTTGGATAGCAATCTGGTATGTTCCTGAAACCGTAAAATGGAATTTTCTTGGTTTGGGTTTTTGTTGTGGTCTGTTTTTTTTGTTTTGTTTTTAAAATCAGTCTTCATTTCCACTTGGAAAAATGAGATCTTCTTTTTAATCAGGCCTGCAGAAATAGTAACTTTAGCTCTGGGGAGTTAGTAGCTGTGAAACACAGGTTAGTTTGTAACAGTCTACCCAGGTTGGCGCTCAGTTCCTGGCACTTCACCTGTAGTTCCCATCTATAGAAGGGTCTATAACACTGTTTACATGCTCTGCATATCCCTGGGCTTGCAGGTACCTGTGCACTGTGTCAAAACAGGAGTGAAACACTTGCATCACAAGGCCCAGGAGTTTGATGTTGGCGTTTATTTTGAGGCAAATGGACATGGTACAGTAAGTATGAGCATGTAATGCATAAGATCAGTTTTAGTTGGATTAGCTGGAGAAGGAGGTCTTTTCACTCTCTGCTTACATTTATAAACAAGACTTCCCTCCTTGTTTGAGAACAGACTTGCTTCCCCCTTCTGTCTTTATCATAGCACTGCCACCGACTCCAGTGTTTTTTGTGAGGGGTGGGAATTCACAGTAACACACATTAATGATGGTTATTTGGGCTTAAGTGTTAAAAGTTTTTTTTCCTCACTGCTGCGTGTCTCCTAGTTTGTGATGTGGGCTGATCTCAGCGAGCTCTCATCTTTTTATTCTAGGTATTATTTAGTAAAGCTGCTGAAATGAAAATAAGACAACTGGCAAAAGAGGAGAAAGATGATGAAAAAAGAGAAGCAGCGAAGGTGCTTGAAAATGTGATTGACCTGATTAATCAGGTAAAAACGGAGAGAAACAAATCACTGTGGTGACAGTCAGGGGACTAATCCTGTTGGTGAGGACCTGGCAGGCTACTGCCAGGGGCTGCTGGAGTGGGAAGTAGGGTGCCACGATAGAAGGGGCCAAGAAGAGAAAGGCAGGGTGTTCCAGTGCCTGTGTCCATGCAGCCCTGGGACTCCTTGTCTGAGCACAGACCTTATTCATCTGGGGTAGCGCCAAATTGTACTTCACAGCTTTAAGCATCCTGACCTTAGAACAAAGGTGAGGTGCCAGTCCTCCTTAGGAGAGGTGAGGACAAGCAGTTGCCCTTGGCTGAGCTGTACAAGGACACTGCTGTTCTCACCACCACAGGGTCCGGCATGGCAAGGAGGCAAAAATAAAACACCCGCCCACCCCCACCTGCAACCAAACCAACCAACCCCCCCCAACTACCCAGATGGGGGCAAGTCAACCTGGCTGCATTTTCACTCTCTTCAGGTGGAAGCCTTTGTTTCTTTACTGTTGACTTCTCCAGTTCCTTCCCTTCCCCCTCCCCTGTTAACAGACAGTTGGTGACGCTGTCTCAGACATGCTGGTTATTGAAGCCATCCTGGCTTTGAAAGGTCTGACTGTGCAACAGTGGGACGCCATCTACACCGACCTTCCGAATCGGCTGCTCAAAGTTCAGGTGAGTTACGCACCACGCTGGCTCAGGTTAACAGCAGTCTCTTGGGGCCCTGCTGTGAGCAGTGCTTGCCTGCATATATTTAGATAGGCTTTATTTTAAAGCTGACACAGCCCACTGAAGGGCAGGAGTAGGCCAAACAAGCCATGAAACAACCCAGAGGAGGAACCAGAATTTCACTTGGACTAAAATAAATACATGACTTATACAAATGATGAATAATAGCCAACTATGTTAAATGGCAAAACCTGACCAAAACTGATCAAATTTTAGCTTAGAAATTTCTTCTTAACTTTCAAATTAGAAAAATTCTGGATTTTTCTTGGTGTGCCGCTTTGTGTAACTTGAATATTCAAGGTCTTATGTCTTTACCTTCTCCAATATTCCAAGAGCTTGAGCAGAACAGGCCCCCATGTGGTAGCATTCTGTTAGACACAGTAAGAGAGCTCGGGGCTCTAAATTAACCAGAGGAGAGAGTTTAAGCTTTCTGATCTGCTGGAAGAAGCTGCGGCTTCAGTTCAGAGGCTGACCAAGGAGGCATGTTCAGAACTGACCCTTTTTCCAAAGCAAGCAGCTGAGTCCTGCCAGGACTTGGTTAATACATGCAGAGCGGGGGTCCTAGGGATCCCAACCTGTTTAAGCAGGGAACTCCCAAGCCAAGTTCTTCTTCAGGCAGCGTAACGCATCAAAACCTGAAGTTCTGTCTTACCCATGACCTTTTTCATTCCGCCCTCATCATACAGCTCCAGCATGCAAATAAAGTGTCCGTTTCTGCTGTGCAGGTTGCAGACAGACGAGTTATTGACACGACGGATGCAGAAAGGCGTGCAGTTACGCCTCCGGGACTGCAAGAGAAAATCGATACGCTTGTGAAGAAGTACAAACTGTCACGAGCATTTGTCCGTCCATCAGGAACAGAAGATGTAGTTAGGATATACGCTGAAGCAGACACGCAGGTCAGAGCTTTAACAACTTGTGTGTAAGGTGGATTTGTTTATGTTGGCATTGGGTGACGGAAGAAGTACGTTTACTTACTGGTCATTTAATCATACTTAACAGGTGCTAAATTTGGAAAAAAACCTTGGTCATCACAAAAATTCTCCTTGGATTTTCTTTTATTTATAAAAGCAATGTTTAATGTTGGCAGTGTTTAAATGTAGATGTTTATAAAGGCACATTTGATGCTAGATGATTTTGAAAAAGAAAAATCAGCCTTCTGTGAACCCTGGCATAAGAAGAAAGTTACCAAAGTAGTCAGTAACTGTGATTTTGTAAGAGGCAAAATAGGAAAAAAAAAAAAATCTTTTGGCTGCTGTTAGGAATTAGTCCACATGTGGATTTAAAGTTGGCAGCAAAAGCAGTGTCCCTGCTCTTCCCCCCTTCACATGCTCCTGCCCGCTTCTTCCTGCCAGCAGTGGCAGAAGATGCCTCAAGATGACAGAGCAATATAGGGAACACTGCACTTGAGGGAAAATGCCTTTCCATATTGGAAACATTCCATATTGGCTCTAACCTTCTCATGCTGACACCAAGGTAACTAACTTTTACAACATTCCACAGGAGAACGCGGATGCCCTCGCCCATGAAGTAAGCCTGGCTGTTTACCACCTCGCTGGTGGAAAGGGAGCACCACCCCAGCCTCTGTAACGAATGATACAACTGCAGTTGAAGTTCATAACTTGACTTATTTTTTTAATATTACTTTCTTTACCATTTGCTAGTGTGGACGTACCCAACCCTTCCTACGAACAGCAAGGATTAATCAGAACTGAGCAGAATATTATTGTGCCTATTCTTTACCTCTGTTAGCAACTTACCTCTTAATGAGATGCTCTTGCTGCTGAATGTTTCCCACCACCTGTCCCGAGTGTGTCTAACTTCTGAAGCTGGCGTGACTTAGAGGTGACTCGCTTCTTGACAGTCAGTGGCCTGGTCACACCAAAGTGGAATTCTGCTGCCCCCCCCGGCTTATTTCATAGGTTATTGTCACCTTGTGCCTGAAGCCCAACTCCCACGCCCTCCGCGCACCTGCGGTAGCAGCGTTTGACTCGAGCTCTGTTGTGACTGCGCTGGGAGTAGCTGCAGCGCAGCCCAGTGCTGCGGAAACGCCATCTCCCACCTTCCCCCAGCACCCGAATCATCTGCGAGCAAACTGCGTAAGGGAGAGGCTGTCACTGGTCTTGAGATTCAGTTCACCTCAGTTCAAGGGGGAAACAATATAATGAAAAAGAGCATTTGCAAATAACAACATGTTATTGCAATATGATCTTCATTAGATACTTTCAAGAAATTAAAGTGTTGCTTAGAAAGCAATTTGCAGTAATAGTATTTATAATCACTTTTAAGGGGGAAGGGACAGCGACAAGTTTGTCTTCTGTGGCCTTTACTACTCCCCAGCAGTGTGAAGGGACGGGGCCAACGGGACGTAATGTTTTCAATACACAAGTATCCTCACCCGCATATTTCAGTTCCAGGGTATCTACCTCTGATGCATCTATTTTTCATTGTAGTCCTGCATTAACTCCTGGCATGATGGCACTTTCCAGATTGCTAGATAAACACAAGCTCCAATGGATCAAAAAAAAAAAAAAAAGACAAAAATAAACTGGAAACAATTGGAAAAATGTGCACTTTGTATTTTTTTTTTTAGGGTTTTTTTTTTAAAGACAGAACTCAAGACAACAAAACATGTACCGTAAATAGTAGGCACCATAATCAATATGAGCCACCAATATTTAAACTTGATTCAGGTCACATCCAGAACTTTTCTCTTATTTACAAATATTTAACTTAAATACAACATTAAGTATTTTGTTACATACAAAGTAAGAAAAGAATACTATACAACTGGGAAAGATACAGTGTTTCATTTAAATAGTTACATTACATATGAGCTGAATGGTACCAGCCTGGTTCACGTTTTAATGACACCTTCAAGAAAATCCTTCTCAACCATTTCTTCTATCTTTTGTCTTGCTTTGCTGGAGAAGGTCTTGAGGTTCTCCATTTTTATGTCCTTACTCGGAAAACAGTTGGGGTAAAGGACAGGGCTCCCTGAGTGTCCAACGCATCTGCTCGTGACTTTGCTGTTAAAAACCTGGCTGAGTACATTGAAGAAAGGCAAAAGCTGCTCAATGCTGCGAACAGTGTAGATGGTTAAAAGCAAGTGACCTGGCTCCCAACTTAGTGCTTTCCCTGAGCTGTCCTCCTCCGGGTTTTTCTGTAAATACAAAGAAATGGGAAAAAATGCAGGACAAGAGAAAAAAAAGCACAGGTAAAAATAAAAGACTAATGCCCAATAAAGTTGTTGGGTTTAACCCCAATCAGCAACTAAGCACCACACAGCCACTCGCTCACCCTTCCCCCGCCCCTGGTGGGATGGGGGGGAGAATCAGGAAAAAAAGAAGTAAAACCCATGGGTTGAGATAAAGGCAGTTTAATAGGACAGCAAAGAAAGAGAAAATAATAATAATAATAATTTAAAAACATTATTATTAATAATAAAATAATATACAAAACAAGTGAAGCACAATGCAGATGCTCACCACTCGCTGACTGATGCCCAGCCAGTCCCTGAGCAGCGATCGCTGCCCCCCAGCCAACTCCCCACAGTTCCATACGGAGCGTGACGCCATATGGTATGGAATAGCCCTGTGGCCAGGTTGGGTCAGCTGTCCTGGCTGTGCCCCCTCCCAGCTCCATGTGCCCCTGGCAGAGCATGGGAAGCTGAAAAATCCTTGACTAGTGTCAGCACTGCTTAGCAACAACTAAAACATCAGTGTGTTATCAGCATTGTTCTCATACTAAGTCCAAAAACACAGCACTATAGCAGCTACTAGGAAGAAAATGAACTCTGAATTAAGCTGAAACCAGGACAAAAGTATTCTTCCATATCCTGAAAATACTCGCCCTGCCACCGAAATACACCTACGCAGGAGCGCAGCTTTCGAAACGGATCTCCCGCTCCTCACCTGGGCACGCTCCGCGGCAGCGGCGGCTGGGAGCGCACAGGCAGGCTGGCAGCCGGCCGGCGGACGCTAACAGGAAAGCTGCAGTGGGCTCCCCGAGCGCCCTGCGCCTCAGCCCAGGGCTGCCCCAAAGCAAGGCAGCCCCTCGCCCGGGCACCCGCCATGCTGCCCTGCAGAGCCGCTCCTGGGGCAGCATCCCGCTGGCTGACAAACGGCCCGAGCTGGCGACAAGCCGGTATCGCCGCTGCTCGGGTAAGTCGCGTGCTACTCCCGCTGCTTTCCAAAGCAGGCCGGTTTCTGGTAAGGCTGGCACTTTGCCCTACTGCCAGCATTACTCACAGTAAACCCCAGAGGAAGTTAAAATAGAAGTGAAGCATCTTCACTTCAAAGCCCGAGTTTTCAGGAAGAGCAAAAGTAGCGCTGGTTTTAGTATCAGAAACGCCATACATGGAGGCTCTGAGCAGACCCTTGAAGTTGTTCTCAAAGGAAAACTGTTCAGTTACTCATCGCGTGTTCTCAGAAAACCTCAGTTACGCACCTTCCATTTCATGGGAGGGGGGGGACTTTCAAGGCAGAGGATGTCGGGAACCCCACCAGCGAAGGCAGCAGTCATGCACCAGATGCTCACAGGCAGCGTCAGTACACTGCTGTAACCATGTTTAGGGTTGCCTTAAATATCTGCATACTAAAATACCTGAGCACCGACATGCAGCTGCTTGTATGATACTCTTCACTAATTCCCTCTTTTTAATTTTGAGTCAAGACACATAGTCAAATCTAGACAATAAGGTACTATCACCACTAGAAACGCCTTGTTTGCACCGTTACTGACAAACCCGTGTGGGACAGCTGCTGCCATGAAGTAGAGTTCCAGCAACACTGGTTCTTACTCTGTGAGGAAGGAGAACAGAAGCACAAAGGCCACATCAAGGAGAGCCACCTCCCGATCCACCTCCGAGCTGTGCCTCCCCCCCGCTGCCCTGGCAATGCCTCTGCTCCGGGCGAGGGTCCGAGACCCCTGCAGGCTGCGCCGCGCCTGAAGAGTGGGCTTTGTAACCAGCGGAGAACGAAGGGGAAAGAACAGCAGGGGGAGCGGAGCATAAGGGAAGGATTACTGATTGCTCAAAGGCTGCGCAAACAGAGTTTCTTCAAGAGAAGACACTTTAGCAACTACAGGTTTTGCCCTGTAAATGAAGCAACTGCCTTGCAATTCAGGAGCCTACAGGACATTCATTTCACAAAAAACAATTAGGTTAAAATTAAATATGAACACCTTTAGTATTTTAGTCTGGTGGTTTGGCTCCCTGGTGCAGGAGATTACTATTCTAGCTCTGCAAGTCTCAAGAAAAGAAAGGCTCGTAAGGAGCTAGAACAAAGGGAAGACTGCATTCCAACACAGAGAGTTGTTGATGCCTCCTACTTCTAATGAAGCTACTAGTTTTTAAAGCGGATCTCCTTTAAAAACTGCACGTTGGATTCGCAGAAGAGAGGCTTTTCAGTACTGTCTCTGCCATGCTCAGTATTACCCAGGGGCGAGCACAGACTCCCTCCAGCACGCAGCAAGTGTCAGTGTTACACAGCAGCCACCCAAAGGGGGTGCACGTCCAAATACTAATTCTCTCTCCGAGCAATGAAATACAATCCGTCCAAGCCATTTCCTCACGGCAGTATCTGCTAAGCAAACACCACTAATTCCTCAGATACTTAAATTAATTAATTTCAGTTTGTTTGACAGAGACTGATTAGCGATTATGTATTTCACACCTGCCATTTGGCAAAAATGATTTTATTATTTAATTTTATAATGATTCGCAATCGTAATTCTTATTAGAACTAACATTGACTTTGTGTAATCTATTTCATGTAGGAAACCAACTTTAAATTTTTGAGTTACCTATAAAAATATGGGCCCTCACTATTATTTCACTTCATAAATACCTCAGCTTTCCTCTAAAAAGACTGATCTCTCTCAGTTCTTACTGAAAGCTAAATACTGCCCAGGGCCTTGAGGTGACTGGCATTATTATGGTGAGCTTGTTTTACAACTCAAGCATCAAAGGCCACCCTCACCTGATGCTTGGCCATCTCCATTCCCTCCAAAACCACCGTCTTAAAGTCCTCCTGTTTGTCCTGTGGAAGGAAAGAGGAGAACTTTCAGACTGCATTTCAGATAATCAAAATAACACTTCGCCGTGAAGGCCGTGCAGTTGCTTGGTTGGGTGCTGTGCTTCAGCTAGAAAAATCACCCACCCCAAAGAGTCTGTGGTCCAGAAAGAGCAGACCCTGGGCTAGTGTGGCCAAGACACTACGAGACAATAACAGCACTGCCAGTTTGTTCTTCTCTTTATTGCCAGTAGCGCTGAAGGAGGTTTTTTTTAAGCACGTTTCCTTCAGACAACAGAGCCTGAGCAACACCATACTACAGGAATCCGAGCATTAGTCAGAGTGCCCTGAAGGAAAATTAAGATCCACTGGAACATTTGGCTCAGAAACAGTTATTTTCTAACAACCTGCAGCTGTATGCAACAGTATTCTCCTCTGCACAAAGAAGAAATGGCCTGGAAGTCAGTATTCATTACCTCATGTTTATCTCATCCTCATACTGCTAGCTATGGTTCACAGTGTGCAACTGCTGCCATGACTACGGGGTTCCAGAAATTCCAGGAACTTTGCTACATCCTTGAAGCGTACTGTGCAAGTCCCGACTTCAGGCATCTATCTCAGCACACAGTACTTACCAGCATGTGTATTTTATATATCACATGCAATCCATAACTCAAGCAGAGAGATTATTCACTGCGTGACAACTTTCTAACAGATACAGCACACTACATTGAACAGAAGGGTTAAAGGCTACGCCTGATTAGTGGGCGGTTAAAACTGATTATTCCTTTCTACATGCGAGAAGAGAAATTTAGTCTCATCTTCGTGGTTCAAAAACCATAAAATGAGGAATGCAGATGGGCTTCAGATACTTGGTTTATCCCCTGTAGTTGTGAGTCTTGCTTGAATAGTTCAGATCTGCCTGCAACTAAGCTATCCCTACATTTTATGTAGCCACTTGTATGTCAGCCATAGTTTCTTTACTCAGTGAAAACATTCCTTAGAGATTGTAGATGCAGCAGCTACAGCAAGCTGCCAGCATTACAGCCTTGACAATGCCATCTATTTGGAGGGAAAGCTTCAAAGATTCACTCTTGGGTTTCTCCCATGTGGCTTTCAGCTTCCTCCCTGTTTCCCTGGCCCACCCAGCAACCTTTCCCAGTGAAGTCCCTGACCCGGGGAGCGCTGTCCTCACAGCAGGAGCAGCAAAGTATCTGACAGCAATTTTCTTCGTGGCTGCAGAAGGGAGCTCCCTGGGACAGGGCTTGGCCAGCTTCATTAGCGGATCAAGCCTCCACCCCACCCAAACTAGGCTTTTGGTATACCTCATGCACCACCATAATGACAACCCCAGTTCTGCTCCCACTCTACAAACTGTGCAGCCAAGGTTTCCCCACAACTGTTTCTACTGTGCTCTGCCTCCTTCCATTCATTGTAACGGCTTCAGGGAAGAAACCCAGCCCTTCCTGGCTCTACACAGTCTCAAAATCCTTGGTTCTGTCATTTTTAGGAATGTACCAGTTTTCTAAATATTTAAATGTGATTAACAGTAACAAAAATGCTTTTCTACTTCAAAAGGTAGTTATACTAGTATCTACATACAGGACTGGCTATCTGAAAGCGATTTTATGTTAAACTGTATTAGAAACTGAAGCATACTTTACTCAAATGATACAAATAATAATTTTAATTGGAAACTCCAAAGTCACTGACCATAGTAGGCTTGGGGTTTTTTTGTTGTTTGTTTGTTTGGGGTTTTGTTTTGGTTTATATACCTACATGTGTTTTTTGTCTGATGCTGACTTGAGATTACTCCAGTGGGAATCTCCCACATCAGATAAACTCCTTTCCATTCTTCATTGTTAAAAAAAAAAAATCCCAAACGAAACAGTGCTGTAAGTTACTGTACATGAAGGTTTTCAATGAAAAGCAAAACTGGAAGAAAGCAACGTACCTTTGCTTTTTTTCGCAGCAGTTTTGCTAGACGCACCACATACGGTTTGAATTCCCTCTGATGTGTACCCTGTCTTCGTACTTCCAAGCCCGAATCATCTGATGCTTCTGGAATAAAAGCCCAACGATACCTGTCATGAGATAACACAAGCAGATGTTATTGTTATTGAACATGCAGGCTTTTCTGCTAGATCTAAAAATATGAGTGGATGAGGAAATCTAGTTAAGTTGCAAAGAAGGGGGAGCGGGGATGGACACAAAACCAACCCCCACAAAAAATATCAGTCTTTGACAGGAAAGAATAGGAAAGGCACATTCTGAAAAGCAGGAGGTAACATGGTCGAGAATGTAGCACTGTCTTTTTCCTTTACAGTTTCTTAAAGTATTTAAGGATGCCAAGAGCAAGATAAGGCAGGGAAGCTAAAAAGAGTAGTATTCGTATCTTCATTGCGTGCGAGAGAACTGAAAGCAATTCTGAATTACAGAATATGTAAGTTACTTAAATATTTTGCTGCATATTTGAATGCTTACTATAACACACAAAATCTTCTCAAAATACCGTGCTGATAACAGAAACTCATTTATTTTACCTATTCATAGGCCAACGAGACCAATTGGACCATCCACCCCCCAACCTTGCTGCACTGCAAGTACTGGCTACTTGCATATAAACTATATTCTCCATAAGAATGCCATAAAAGACAGCGTGATTCAGCAAGACTATTGTCTTTCCAGAAATGCACAGTAATGACCTAAATAAAACTAGGTTGGCTAATAATGGGGATTAGGACATCTTGGAGAACTGAACAAGAATTATGAGCCAAATCTCCAGAAAATAGAATAAATGAAGGAACTTTCAAGATTAGCTTTAGATTTAGAAATACTACAGGAGACAAATTGACACAGTGTGTGCAAGTCCTTCCACCCTCCAGCCTACATGAGTATCTTTTATGTACCAGGATCATTAGAGGTGACCAGCTGTCTACAGAGCTGTGCCAAGGCAGCAGCTCTCACACGGTTTTGTCCTTGGTGGCCTCTCATTTCTAGGGTCTTCAGCAAATGCCAGTTGTTTTGCATTCATTTTTTTCCAACAGAACAAGATTGCAGAGGCACTGAGGAAGCAGTTTGCACACACGAACACTACCAACCAGGAAAAACCTACAGGGTCCCCTTCACAGGCAGGTTTGTTGCAACATCTTCCAGATCATGCAGGAGTAATTTAAGTGAGTCATGCTGAGATGACATACAGTCGTCTGATCTCGTGCATTAGTCACTGAGACGTGTGGGTGTATTTCGAGTTCTTAGACATTACTGCAACTAAATACTTTAAAAATAAAATACTTGAATAAATCGCTATTACTGGTTAGCTCACAAGCGTGGAGAATCTCTTGCCACAGGCTAAATCAAACCAGCTTGAACTCATTTGGTGTGTAGCATCATTTGCTCTGGGGGCCACTCTGACACTGGGAGGGAATGAACTGTGTGCTGCCCTGGGTGAAGGCCAGAAAAGGAAAGGAATAGGAAAACAAAGATTTTTATACACTAGAATTTTACCAAGAGGCATGGACAAACATCCAAAAACTTAAATGACAGTGTCTTCTACTCACATCTGAAACTGAGGCAGGTTTTCAGATGGTAAAGCTAGGGCCAAGTCCAGAAATTTGCAAGCGGACAAATACAGGTTCAACCATCTCTGGCTATTGTAGGACGTGGAGAAACCATTGCCGCCTGTGTACGTCGTCTCCAGACCAGCAACAGATGGGCCAGAAGTTCTAAAATAAATTGTAGCAGGCAGGTGCATCATAACAGCCTTCTGCCACTATGGGAACATCATCTTTCTTACTTGCCTTTACAAACACACAACTCTTTATTTACCAACTTAATCCTGAATCCATAAATCAAATCAGAACATTGCAAGTCTGTGCTATGGGTGGAACTTTGTATGTTTATGTTTATATATATATATTAAAAAAAGATAAAATGTTAATATATAATACACAAGTTACACTGTATCTCATTCCTATCAGACCTTCAAATTAAGAGAAAGTTTAAAATTGCCACTCATGTCGCTATTACTTTATTTTAGGGGAAAATTCTTCAAAAGAACAAAGAGAATCTAGGAAAAAAGCGAAGAACAAGACTTGGGCAAATAACTCTTCCTGGTCTTTTCAGAAATCTGCCTCTACTGCTAGCATTGACTGAAATTGAATTGTACTGTGCAGAAGGTAGTTGGGATAGAAATGGACAATGAAACAAGAAAAATTATCTACCTCATCTTTACGTCTTTCTAATACTAGAATAAACCGCATTTTTATTTAGACAAGAAAAAAGTGCATCAGACTTATTCTGAGTAAGTGTATGGTACAGAAAAGCTGTAAGTCATGCCATGCATATTTTAATTGCAGAAACAGTGACATTTTAGCAAGGAAGACACTCTAAGAACTAACATACTTGTATTGCATGATTTACCTCAGTGGTTTATGAGCAGTCTGACAGTGGGATTTTTTTTTTTTTTT
>VZTL01055316.1:0-13421 GCA_013400535.1 Scopus umbretta | reverse complement strand
GTAGGCTGGGGGTGGGCAAAAGGCTGGGAAAGGACATAGTCAGGAGAGCTGACCCAAGCTGACCAAAGAGATATTCTATACCATATGAAGTTGTGTTCAGCAATAAAAGCTAAAAGAAAGGAGGAGAAGAAAGCGGGGGATTCATCATCAAGGCATTTGTCTACCGGAGCAACTGCTATGTGTACTGAGGCCCTACTTCCCAGGAAGTGGCTGGACATCACCTGCTGATGGGAAGTAGAGAAGAAATCTTTTTATTTGTTTTCATTTGTTTCCGTGTGTGACTTTTGCTTTTTCTTTATTAAACTGCCTTTATCTTGACCTATGAATTCTTCTTCATCTTATTCTCTTCCACCCTGTCCTGTTGAGGAGGAAAGTGAGAGACCATCTGGGTGGGCACCTGGCAGCCAGCCAAGGTCAATCCATCACAAAATACTGTCCCATCCCCTGCCGCACTGTATTCAGGGGGGCCAGGACATACCATGTAAGGCCCTACTACACCACTGCTCCATTGAGTGCTCAAGGCCAGGCCATAAATAAAAGGCTGCACTTGCCCACCCCTGGCCCATTGCAGATACTTGAAGGGAGGCAGCGGCTGACATGGGGTCAGGGGGCTGCTGCCCCTCGCAGGCCCAGGAAACACGACTGGTGCGACTGTTGGCTGCAGTGTTCAGTGGCTGGTGGCCCGATCCTTATGCCTTCAGCCATGAGGAGGGACAGTGTGGGCTAGGGGCAGAAGAAGGAGCACTGGCAAGAGCTGGAGGTCCTGTGGGCTGAGCTGGGAAGCGAGTGTCTCTGCTCCTACACGCTGCAATGCTGGGCCTGGCCTGAAGGCTCTCCTTGACACTGGGGTCATAAGGAGATGCAGAACTCTTGCTCCTTTGACAGAAGTGGGCCCTAGCAGTGGCCAGCTGCCAGATCAAGTCTTGGTCTTTCCAGTTGGCACAACAGGAGAGACCCCCCAAAAGCCACAGTGCTGGGCAGCAAATGACATGCCAAGCTGTGGCAGATGCTCTGCTCTGGGTGCCAGAGCGGGGGAAGACTTGGTGCTTCCCGGTAACACCTGCAGCCAGATGCTGGAGCAGAATGCCTGCCTGCAGTGTGCCCTGGAAGACCTGGAGAGGCAGTGGGGTGTCCTTGAAATGGAGTACCACCTCCTCAGAAAGAGAAGCTCTCCAGAAGCATGCCAGGATGCGGAGAGGCTCCAGCAGAAAAATGCTCAGCTAACTGCCCTCACTGAGCAGCTGAAAGAAAGATTCAGGCATCTGCAGGAGACCATTGAGCATCTGGTAAATGCTCCAGTGCCAATGCCCATCCATAGCACCCTCAGCCAAAGGTGTAAGGAGTTAGAGGGGCAGCTTATGGAGATGATGAATGAAAACACCAGTCTGGCTGAAGAAAAGTCTCTCTTTCATGGGCAGATGTGCGGGGCAGAAAAGGTCAAGCTGAAAACGCTGACCTGAAGGGGCAACAGATGCAAGTGGCAGAGGAGCAAAATTCTGCAGTCCAAGCCATCAGCTGTCTTCAAATATGACTGGAAGATGCAGAGCACAAACTGAAAGCCATGAGAAAAATGGCAGAAAATGCCCAGAGAGGTCAAGAGGGACCACAGAGAAGCCATACAAATGTTTCAAGCCCAGGTGTGTAAACCAGAGAATCCGTTTCAGAGGCCCTCAGAGTCAGCTTGGGCAGAGGACAGTTCTGGGTCCTGCCTTCTTTCAGAGGAGGACCCTGCAAGTGACACAGAAGAACAGTAGCAAACAGTCCATCATCCTGCAGGCTCTGGGACAACAACTGGGAAAGCTTTGAACATTCATAGCTCAAGACAGCTACAATCCTTGTGGTGGTCCCAGTGAGCAGCCTGGACTAGAGCTTCTTCTAACTGCTGGACAATATGTTTATGTCTTTGGACAGATGGATGGAGACAGCTGGTCTGTGGGAGAGCTGGCGGATGGCAGAAGAGGATTCATCCCTTCTAATTTTGCCAAAGAAGATTCAGATGATGACCTGGAAAACAAGAACTGGGATGACCCTCATTAATATATTTTCAGTCTCTTGCCTAATTTGGAGGAAGATGAAGAGGATCTACCTGTGGGTGTCGGTGGCTAAAAAGCATAAATAAATGTCACCTATACAAACCTCCAGAATATCTACACAAGTTAATTTACATTTAAAAGTAGAGGGGTTTTAGACTTTCAGATTCTGTGGAATGTGGGGACCTCTGGAGGGCAGCAGGGGCCTCCAACAGACTCCAGTAAATCCCAGGTGAGTCCCTGGGGAAATCTGGAGGGTAATCAAGGCCCTGCACGGGCCCCTGCAGAGCACAGCAAGGCCCTTGGACCTTTCTGGAGAGCAACTCTGCCATGTCAGAGCACTACTGCTGTTGGCAGTGATGGGGACCTTGCTATTGGGGCTGGCTGCTGTGCATGTTCTTACTGTAGGAAGCAGAGAGTGAAGTGAACAGCGAACAACATTCCCCAAGGGACCGTCCGCACAGGCATCAGTCATGTGCCAGGAAAGGTTGTTTGTGGGGCACCTCAAACGCACTGCTGCCCCTGTGTTCGCAGCCTGAAGTCAGCTGGTTGAATGGGCTGGGCTTGGCCAGCACTTTCCAGAGTGTCCCCACACCCCTTCCGCAGCCCGAACCTCCCTGCAGGTCTTTTGGCTCAGAGATGCTTTTGCTGGCTTCCTGTGAGTGTTGTCCATTACAGGACTTCTAAGCGTGAAGCCTGATGCCTGGCCATATGACTGCTAATGGAGCAGACCTCGTGTGCATATCACATCTGCTCAGCAATAAAAGCTAAGAGAAAGGAAGAGAAGGGAGGCTTTTGTCATTAAGGCGTTTGTCTTCTGGAGCAATCATGCGTGGCCTTTGTTTTTCCTTTATTAAACTGCCTTTATTATCTCAACCCACAAGGTTTTTTTTCATCTTATTTTCTCCCCACCCCCTACCCCCATACTGCTGAGGAGGAGAGTGATAGAGTGCCTTGCTGGGCACCTGGCATCTTTGCCCCTTTTCTGCAAAGTTTCATCATCCTCACTGAAGTGTTTCTTACTGAACACTGTTTTTTTTTCCTGCCTACAACCATATATTTCTGTCTCTCTGCATCTTAAGGATCAGATAGCTTGGTCTGGATTTACATTCATAAAACATCAAGTTTCTTAAGATGGAAGGGACATCAGAAGACAACCTACACAATCACCATGGAAGGACAGTGATACCCACAGCTTTTCTGACATACTTGTTCCCTACTCTGACTAAGTCTACCTATATGAATTCTAGCTTACTGCAAATTAGTCATGTGCCATTTCCATCTGTATGGAAGGGAGAGAATTCCAAGTTTAGATGTCTTAGTGAGAACTACAAATATATACAAGATAAAGAATAAGACCACAGAATTGATTTTCAAATGGCTCATCACTAATACAATCTTCCTGAATTTCCATAAATTTAACTCCATGGAATTATGCACAAGAATAATGTGTACTCATGTTCTCATTTACTCATGAATTTGTTTGGAGGACTGAAGTTGTGGGAAGACAAAATAGATACAAAATGAGGAACAGAAATATCATACTGCACATAATTGCTTTTACTCCTAATTCACTGGCTTAATGTTGGTTTCATAAAAGCAATGATGAACTCATTTAGTATTATTGTGAATGTCATGAGTATTTCTGGAGGATTCTCATTCAGCATTAATTAACTCTGATCATTATTTTAAAGTGTTCATTGCTATTTCTTGCTGTTACAGCTAGCTATTTCTTGCTGTTGTGTCCTTTCTGATGGTATACTTTTAAAATATTTCTTTGCTTAGTTTGAATTTCTTCATCCTGTTTATGTATACACATTTCCAGAAGTTATTGTTCTAGAGGGAAAAATAAAATGACTTTTTGTTAAAGAAAATATTTTTGTTTTCCTTTTACATCATGGTCATTGGAAATTATCATATGTGCATTTTTTTCCTATAAACTGTCAATAAACTATAATGCACAAGATGTCCTTTTTGTGATCAACATCAGAACAAGCTCAGTAACTTTCCATGTCACAGATAAAATCCCTGCCATGGTAGGAGTTGCTTTTGGAGCATGGGATTCACATTCAGAAACACAATCGCCAATCCTGATCTTTAAATACAGAATAGTCTGTCTGTCTTCTTACAGTTGCAAAGGGAGATGAAAAAGGTGCCTGAGGATTTGAACTTCCTGGGTGGGAACATCAAGTCATGTCCTTTTAAATTAATGCTTTCCTATGGACAGGACTGGATGGGCTCCACCAAGCTTAACAGCTAGTGGTATTAGAGTGTTTATGAACTAATGTGCAAAAATACTCTTTTTGTTCTTGATTGTAACAAAAGGCTTAAGAAGGAATAATTTGTAATTATATTTTTAATATAGCAGTGCATCTTGAGTGAACAGATATTTACATAGGAATTAAGTGGGGTGTATAGCCTGCTAATATCTCAGCTACCTGAAAATATTAAAGATATTTGATAGTCAAACTCAAATTCTGAACTTGTTTTTTTTACATTTAACGTGAGATTAAAGAAATACTAGAAAAAAAAGTGCCTCAGAAGAATATCCTTTTTTCCCCTGAATTTTTCTTTAAGTGGGAAATCTTTATATTAGTAAAGATGGTAGGAAAGAATAAAGTACCCTTCTAGACAGATTCCCAAGTTTTAAGTGAATGAAAAATCTCACCTCTTATCATTTATAAATGGAGAAAACTGTAAGAATGAAAATAAGAAGGGAATAGTGTAAAGGAAGTCAGAGTAGGAAAATAATGGCAGGGAAACTGGGAAACCTGATGTGCATTGCTGAATAATAACCTGGTGGTTATTTTGAAGGAAAGGGTCATATAACTAAATCCTCTGCACAACTCCTGAAAGTCAAGAAAAGTCACTGCTTTGCAGTAGGTTGTACTTGCCTTGATTTTGTTTCTAAATTTTGTTGTCTACTTCTATAGATGTGCTTTTTTATTATTCAGCTGGGTGCTAGGATTTATACTTGACAGAGGACAACTCCAGCTCTTCCAGTCCTGATATTCCCAGATTTAAAATTTTGAAATAGTCATTCAAAACACTACTGCCCTAGCTTATTGCTTATGGTCTATTTTTAAGTTCAGTGAACTAATATGTTGGGGGGGGAGGTTGCTTTTTAATACAAGTAAACTTATCTGCAACTGATATTCCTCTAGGGAATGAGAATTTGTTTGGACCTGTCTATTTGAAGAGAATAAGGGCATACCCCAATTGATCCCACAGATATCTCAGAAAACAAATCATAATGTATAGTGGGCAAACTGTATCATCAACCTCCTATAAACTAGTGTGGGGTTTCTCTGAGATCAAATGTCTTTTATTTGCCAGCAAGAAAGAATTCAGGTGTGTTTCTGCACATTAAATGGTCTATGCTTTATGATTTGTAAGCATTTACTTAAATTCTATGAATCTGAATTTATAACTTGTTTTCTGTGGAAGGAAGACACAGTTATGACCATATACTCTAAACAATTACAAAGTGCCTGAAGTCATGCTTATCTGGAGAAACTTCAGTATATCATATTGATGACTTTTTAAATATTGGCAAATTAAATAGATAAAGAAAATGAAAAAAAAAAAAAAACAAAAACAAAAACCCAACAACAACAAACCAAACCTTTAACACAGTATTAAAGCTACAACATTAAAACTAAAAAAACTTCCAAACCAGCCAACAAAATAAGGAAACATATAAGCATTAGTGTTTAGATTGAAACTGGCAGCCTCAATCTACCTGTAGTCCAGATATAGATATAACCTGCTGGTATAATTACATCTGCTAGGATGTACATTTATTTTTCTGAAACAGCTTTGAAACTTCCTGTCCATGCAAAATATGTGATCCTACAGTGATATCATGAGTTGAAATAAGTGCTTTGGAAGATGAAATGTCAAATTATGCATGATGCATGAAATTTTCAAATTAAGTTGATATGCTTTTTAAATATATCGTAATACAATCATCCAGTTAAATGATATAGCTTCATCATTGCTTACCAGCATTTATGTTCTATGACACTCTGTTAAGGGTCTATCAAATATCACAGATTCCTGAGTGAAAAACGCTCTTTCCCCTTGCTGTCCAAGTTCATTCTTTAAATTTTCTTTTACTTAAGAAGATACTATGGCAGATTTTGGAAATCTGAAAGCTCTTCTTACCCTTGCAACATTTACAGAAATTTAATTTAGCTAAAATATCACCTCAATCTCATCTGAATTGTTATATTACTAGATATGGAACCAAGGTTTCAGTTTTTTTCCTTGGGTCAATAACTTTATATTGTGACATCTATCTGATTGTAATAACCAACAGAATAATGTTTGTAAAACATTTTAACAACCTGCAGCTATAATAGTTACCATAGAAACAGGATTAAAAAAAAAGAAACAATGTGGCAATGTAGTATTTTCTGTAATAGGAATAGGTAGTAGTAAATACAGGACATTACATTGAAAAAATTTCCTATTTTGTTCCAGATAGCAATCACCAAGATAACAGACTATTTTTTAGTACCATCTGTGTATCAATCTTCATCTTTTTATCATCTTCATCTATTTGTAATTTAAATACATTTCCTTCAGTATAAAACTCACTTTGCATTTTGCAAAACCAGAAATATATCTAGTTGAGTTCTAAATAAAATATCTACTGATACATTAGTCAATGAGGAAACATTATATTCTCTGAAAACTCTGAAAATTTCTGAAAAAAGTACCAGACTTGTCATGGTTTGAGGTAAGATTGTTGTGCAAAGACAAGAGATTTTTGACCTATGAAAAGAATAATGTTAATTTTATTTTCTTTTCACTTTAAAGGCAGAGATACTCCTCCCTGAGAACGGGAAAACATTTGGATTATACCTTTACATAATTGCTTTCCATACTTGTTTGAAATTTAAAGATTTGAGGGAGTCTGGTGTTTTCTAGGGAAAACAAAGAAACAAAAAGTCCTTTTGTAATCTGGGTAAAATAAAACACAGGTTACATATTATTGGTAAATGCCTTGTGGGATTTGTTTGTTTGTTTGTTTGTTTGTTTTTATTAAGACAATATTGTGGTTGAAGTACACAGAACACATTAGGGAACCTTCAGTCCTCCCAGTGTATTGAAACTGGGGATCTGATGTTGCAAATTCATAAGCAAACATCTAACTTTATTCCTATGATTGATTTTGCTAAATTAGTGAGTCTATTCATTAATTTAATTAGATATGTATGAAATCTTTTCTGAACACTGTAAAAACTTTCTCATTTGAACATGAAATTATATCAGTGCCAACAATTTGAAACTATTTAGATTTTTGGATTATTAGAAAATGCACTGTGGAATTTTATTGTACCTTCAACCAACCCTTTCAACAGTTGGTACATTTAGAAAACATTCTTTAAACACACAAGTTTTACTGATCTCACATCTGATAACTGATACATGAGCACAGTCTTGTCATAAGCAGAGAAAACAGCATGAGGAATACAAACTACATTTTTCACAAGGTGGTAAGGCAACTGTGATGGTGACAGAACAAAGTTGAATTGACTTTTTATTCTGGTTTGCATCTCTTGTTCCTCCAGTAAAATTTTTTTGCTTTGAGTTAAATACATACTCGCGGTGAAATGTTCCTGTGAAAAAGTGCAGTTGTGGGAAACCTACTTTTCCCTTTAAAACACTTTTAAACAGAAACCTTCAGATAACCCTACTGTTTTACTGTTTGCTTTTTTTATGATCTTTCAATATTTTAATCCGTAATGTGAATTTATGTCTTCACAGCCGGATTATTTTTTCCAACATACTGAGAGTTTTATGTAAGAAACTGAGAGTTTTATGTAAGAGAGGGAGTCTAGAAAAGTTACCAAAAAACTAAGTGGGTCGTTTGTATTGCAGAGTGCTTGGCTACATTCGTAAAGTGAAGATGTGAATAAAAGCAAATTAAAAGCACCCTGGTTTTAAGTTAGTTTTGCATGTTTGTTCTGAGTGTTGTTTTCTTTCTTACAGCAGAAAAAGGGAAATTTTTATCATCCATTCCAAACCAAGATTTGCTTGGAAGTTTACTTGAACACCTACAAAACACAAAGAAAAATCTTATTTATAGGGTCCATAATGTTTTGGTATCAGCTGAATGAATGGTGGTTACAGACCACCATCAGATATTTTTGGAGGTTACCACCTCCATCAGATATTTTTAACAAATATGATTGTTCTTCGGAAGAAATTTCTAGGAGCCCTTTTAAGTGTAACACATGATGATGGCAGATGCTTTCAAGTTTTTAATGACCATGAGATGTACTTTACAGGCAGGATTAATGTAGTTAAATGCATTCAGCTGCCTTAATTTTGTGATTAGTCTTGGTCACTTTCATTTTGGGAACATCTGTAGTACCAATTGGTTTCATATTTGTTGTAACTGCTGGCTTCTTGTGTTGTTACTATCTTTTTTTTAAGTAAGTACTAAGCATTTTTGGAGAGTGCAGTTAACATTTTAGAAACTCACAATGCACTCTAACTAAAAGTATAGATTTCACAAGTTCCTTCAGCTTGACAATTTATCAGTCCTCCCCTCTTCACAAAAGGCAGCTGCCAGCTGTCCCATTTCTGTTATTCTCTTGGCTCCATGAAAAATAAACAAAAGGTTTTATTTCATGGTTTCTCTATTTAAAAAAGTCAAATATTTAATTTTACAGGTCTTGTGTTTTTAAATTGCATTTCAGTTTCAAATTATTTTCATATTCAGCAATATTAAGGTTTGCTTTTCCCCAGTACCATTTGCTGTTTTACTGTATGGTTTTTGTTCCACAGTACATGTGAAGTTTAATTCTTGTCTTTTTTCACACAAGCACCTATGTTCATTGTTTGTTCTTCAGGGCTGTTGTAGATGAGTGCACTGGACAAACAAAGAGGGGTTTATTTGGGATGGTAATACACAAATTTCTTGAGTACTTTGGTGTCTTAATCTTCAGAAGGACTGGAGCAGCTATGTCAGTCTGTGTATAGAATTCATCATTATCTAAACCCTGATCTTGATGGTTTTAAGGCTATCACCATCACAACTCATACAAATACACACACACACATATGCACATACACACACAGATATTCTAGATTCCTACATGCTATTGTAAATTCCAGCAACTTCAGTGCTGTGCAAGAGCTATTTTACAGGAACAAAAGGACTACCCCATTTTAATGACTATTTAATTCTAATTACCATGAAAATATTTTGAAGGGAAAAACTCTCTAAATAACTGCCACTGGTTTCTTAAAGGTAATGGAAAATGTCATGCATGAAATTATACAATGGACAGAAGTAGTTACAAAACTGACAAAATGACTAGAGTGAGCTATTTGAAATAACATGCAAATGATATTTTAGGGAGGGAAAAAGTAAGAAAAAAATGAAAATTTTCCTACAAATATTTTGCAGTACAAAACATGTTAGGCAAAAAGCAAGGTGGTCATTTGTGTTATGCAACTTTTAACAACCACACTTCACCATTTAAAAAAATCTAGAAGGTTTGATTTGAAAACATCTCTTTGTTAGCATTTTAAGGTAAATGTACATTTGTGGGTTTTTAAAGAGATGTTTTATATTCAATGATAGTTTTCTTTAAGAAAGGAATCTGGAAAGTACTCAAGACTTATCACTAAAACTTATTCTTCTAAGTTTGGGAAACTGGTTATATTCCTAGGATGTAGGGCAACTGTTTCATCTTCTTGATCGTTAGGACCTTTTGGAGCATATGGCCCGTGCTTGACTGTGTCATGCAGTGCTGGATCTTCCAGGAGTCCCTGCTCCCCCCTCTACTCCTTGATGGTTAACTATCTTTGAAAAGGTAAGAGCTGTCATACTGCTGGACTTTGCTTACTTGAATTTCAGCGATAGTACAGACAAAGGATTAAATATTTAAGATGTGACTGTTAAAAATCAAAATAGTCCAAAAGAAGAAAAAGACCTGCAAAACTTGTCACAACCAGTCTAGCTGCTTTTACTTGCTTCTTAAAGAACCTGCGTAGCAGCAAGGGAACTGTGTTGCTGCAAGCCAGATCTTGCAGCTGAGGCCAAACTCCACCAGTAAGAACAACTTAAGAGAACATGTCAAAGAGATGCAAGGTGAGGTTTGCTCTGCTGCATGCACAGTGAGCAGAAATCGAGGGGTGTCAAGAGCTCTCATAGTACTGCCTCTGAAGAAGCTGCTGGAGCGTCTATATGGTACCCTAGATTAATACAGGGTTCGTATGTTTTGTGACTAATGTTACCGTTAAATTAATGAACAACTGCTAGTTTGTTTTTTATTCACCCCAGAACTTGTTTAATATGCCAAAGATCTTACTCTTCAGTAATTATTTGGAAAAGCATAACTATTTGGTGTACTAGGATTAATCAGAAGCTGCCAGTTTATGTCAAAAAGACCCTTTGATGGCTCTATCACAGCATCCCCATGATCACAGTTTTTTCAGAGGAGCCTATATTTATAACTTCAAATGAGGTTTAATATTTAAATTCCTACAACGTTAGCTGGATATTTTTTGTTCTTTCACTTATACATTTTGCTGTTGAACTAAAGTTATTGTGGAGCATTTTAAACTATAAATTTGTTTTGCTTTTTTAATAGGATTGGTTTAAATTCTGGCAGCTGTCCATAGAGTTTTGAGTTCCTTAAGTATAAAAATCACATTGCATAAGATTAATATAACTGGTAGCTCCAGTGATTTGTAGAGATGGGAAAACCAAAATCAACCTCTGGAAAAATTACAGACAATAACATGGTCTTTAGACTAAGACTTAATTTTTAAAACCAACAGTCTATACAACAGTGCCTAGCAAATGAATTTCACAGTGAAGTTATGCTACGGGGAAAACTTAGTTTCAGTTGTTTGTCACTGTAATAGATAGTAGGCCTTTAGTCAAAGTGTTAAGGGAAGCTGGATCCTGTGGACCTTCGACCAAACCAGCAGCAAGGTTGAGCTCCAAAGACACAAGTGCCTGTGTGCACATGGACATGTGTATAGAGATGGCCAGATATGCTGATCAGCACAATGGGGTGCAAGGCCTTCACCTGCCCCCAGGTAAACACCAACAGCACTCCTATGCTTGTGAGCATGAGAAGCCTAATCCCACCCGTGTTCTCACCTGAATGGGATGGAGGTTACTACTGACCCATGCATGGACCCTCTTGATCCACAGGCACACCCATATTTGCACATCTTTTGATATTAGCATGGGCTCTAAGACTGCCTAGTACTGATGGTCAGATCCTAGGCTCAGTCTTCGCATTAGTCCTAGGATGAGAGCTCAATCTGTGAGCATGTGGGTCTCCTCACTGGCGAGTCCAGTGAATCGTGCACCCACCCAAACACAGAGAGCATAAAATTAAGATGACACGGCGAGAGCTAGGGAAGGAGTTTAACAAGAAGGCAGAACAGGAGTGTTGATGAGGCAACAGCTGTAGCCAGACAAATGTACTGACCGCAGTAAGTATGATACCAGCCTCTTTAATTCTCCCAGCTAAAAACACCTTTCCCCTTTCCCCTCCTTCCCAGGCTCAACTTCACTCCTTTGTTCCCAACTCTTCTACGCCCTCCCCCTAAAAGCACAGGGGGATGCAGAATGAGACTGTGGTCAGTTCATAAGACATTGTCCCTACCACTCTTTCTTCCTCATGCTCTTTCCCTGCTCCAGTGTGGGGTCCCTTCCATGGGAAACAGTCCTCCATGAACTTCTCCACTGTAAGTCCTTCCCATGGGGTACAGTTCTTCATGAACTGTTCCAGCCTGGGTCCTTTCCACAGGGTGCAGTCCTTCAGGAACAGACTGCTCCAGCCTAGGTTCCCCATGGGTCACAGGTCCTGCCAGAAAATCTGATCCTGCATAGGCTCCTCTCCACAGCCACTGCTCCTGTGTGGGCTTTCCATGGGCTGCAGTGTGGATAACTTCTCCATCGTGGACCTCCATGGGCTGCAGGGGGACAACCTGCTTCACCATAGTCTTCTCCATGGGCTGCAGGGGAATCTCTGCTCCTGTGCCTGGAACACCTCCTCCCCCTCCTTCTTCACTCACCTCGGTGTCTGCAGAGTTGTTTCTCCTCTCTCTCAGAGCTGTTGCACAGCATTTTTTACCCTCTCGGATACATTATCACAGAGGTGCCACTCACTTGGCTGAGAGGTTCAGCTGCACCCTGCAGTGGGTCTGCTGGAGCNCCGGTTGTATAAATATATACATGCATAATTTTATTCGCACCAGTTGAGAATCTCATTCTACATATCCAAAAGTTTTGGATAGACAGAACAGATATTTGTAACAGGAATTACTGGAAGGGTTAACAAAGATGTGTCATGTGCTTTTTTAAAAAGAGGTTCTTCTTCTAAATAAAGGAAACTGAAAAACACATTTACAGTTAAAGCAAAATTTATTTCCTTTAAGCATATTGAAACAAAATAAGCAAACATTTTGTCTGTTTTTTTTCTTTGTATGACTTGCTTTTTCTCTTCTTGCGAATTTTGCTTTGAAAACTTCAAACAAATCAATCTGTACTGGAAAGCCATTGATATTCATCAACCAGATCATTGATTTGGTCGGTGGCATTTAGAGCTTTTCAGCTTTTCCTTTTGAAGTTCATCAGAACAAGGATTTCTCTAATGCAAAAGCTCCTGAAGACAATTGTGAGGCTATAGATTACAGCCTCTGTTTAAGAGCTACTGCCAAAAAAAAAATTTGGATCAGCTAACTTAACCTAGAAAGCCCCCAAAAGAAAGCACTCAGAGCCACTTAAAATTACATCATAGCTTAATGACTGCCCATGATGAGGAAACAAAAGTGTGACCTGAAGTCAGATGGCTGTCTTAGCATCAGTCTCTTGGTCTTTTGTGGTTTTTTTAGTATGCAGCTACTCCACTTTTTAAAGTTGTTTACATTTTGTGTCTGCCATGGGCAGTTAGACTTTTGATTATAAACAAAACTTATTTTTTCTCTTTCTCTCCTTCACACACCCCCCATCTTTATTAATATGTTTTCCACTTTAGTCATCTTGTTAAAAGAGAGAAAATTAAATTATTCTTTCTAAATTGGAAAACTGCATTAGTAAACAGGAACATGGAAAAAGAATAATAAATGTTTCAAATGGATCGATTCCAGTAGTGTTCATAATAAAGATACAAACAAACAATTATCCGTTGTGGATATATATATTTACCAAAAATCAAGGAAGAGTAAAAGATGTAGGATCTGGGTGTTTTTATGGTTTTTTGGGGGGTTATATTTTTTATTTTTCAATTAAAAATAACCATCACAGCAGTGATTTTTTACAAGATGTGCTAGATGCAAAGAATTTTTTGAGTATCTGGAGAGAATTTGCAATGACCATTTTATAAAAATATTTGCAAGGGTTTTTTT
>VZTL01055314.1:10362-35538 GCA_013400535.1 Scopus umbretta | reverse complement strand
GCGCAGCAGTAACAAAAACATCCCTGTATTATCAACACTGTTTCCAGCACAAGTCCAAAACATAGCCCCATGCTAGCTACTATAAAGAAAACTAACTCTACCCCAGCCAAAACCAGCACATTCTGTATATGATCTCTTATCAAAATCTACAGGTTCTCATCCAGATCCCTCAGGACAAGACTCAGAGGAAAAAAAGTTCCACTCACTGCTTCTTCATGTTCCTTCCAGCAGTCGTAATCTGTTGCCATGGCAATACTAGCATAACTCATTCCAGCTTCTTTCGCAAGAATCACTTCAGGCACTGTGGTCATGTTGATAACATCAGCTCCCCAGCTGCGAAACATCAAGCTCTCTGCTCGAGAACTGAAACGTGGGCCTTCAATTGTGATCATTGTCCCCTTGGAATGACACTGGAGCCCAAGCTTCTTGGCAGTCTCAATAAGAACCTGCAAAACATGCCAGTATCAGGAAAAGGAAATCATTCCCCTGGTGCACTGCTTTTGCATCCCATCAAAAAACTTACATACAAAAGAAATTAGGTTTATACAAAGCAGTCAAGCTTCACATGGCTACAGCTGTCCAAAACCAAGGATCAGTTTCAGTTTCCTCATCCAGCATGAGAAATGATTAGCCCTACTAACAGGAATGATCTTAAACTCATCTGGTTTTGTCAGTATCAGTTGGATTACTGTTTTCAGTGCAGACCAAGATGACTGGAAAACAGAAAATTTTTGCATGATATTAGGCTGTGCTTACATTGAGAACAGAATGGTCAAAATTCTGTGGCTCACCCCCAGCAGCTCTCTGCTTTACCCCTACAAGCACATTCACGCACTTGCGTGCACAAATATCGCTCCCCAGCACATGTGGGTTACATTCATATCCATCCTCCTCTGTGCGTGCAGGTTTACCTGTTTACAGTTACCACATGGTGGAGTTGAGCTGGTGAAAACAGTAAATACGAAATTTACTTTTTGAAAGTAAAACTTTACAAGCATATACTTCAAAGACTACACTGCAAATCTGTAGAGAAATTACCACCACATTTTTCCATGCCAGTGACTGAGGTGTCCACTTTACATATACTATGTACTTCGCATTAGCCTTCACAGTTCCAACTAGGACCTTGCATATGGCAGAATCATCATGACTTTCTCTCTTGGTAAATGGACTGGTTAATACCAGTTGATACAGTAGGAACGAGTATACCAGCACATGTAAATGGGACTAGGACATCCATAACAGACCTCAGTAGGAAGGGGAAAGTAACTATGATGGCATCTGTTTAAAACAACCATCAACAAAAACATTTGAAAAGAAGTGTAAATGTAGCATGAAAAATTGTGACAGGACAGGAGACCTTCATAACACAGCAGCAGTGAAAACCTAGTCTGACACCACCAGAAGCTTCCTTGTCACCGTTCATGACCTTCACACAGGCCAGGTGGAGCAGCCTTCCTGCAAAATGCTGTGACAAGCCTGCACACTCCAGCTGGTTGGCCAACCCACTGTACACAGGTGCCGTGAGCAGCGATACCTCACATGTGCTATGTGACCCTGTGGGGTGCCTCCTCACTGGCATGTGGATCAGTGGATTGTGTGGAGCAGCACAAGTACACATAAAGCTGGAGTACCCACATCTCCCACTGCAGATGCATGTAAACAGGTAAACCTGCACTCCCAGATGACAGTGGGTATGCATGTAACCCACATGTGCTGGTGAAGGGTATTTGTGCATGCAGCTGTGTAAATATGCGTGTAGGGATAAAGCAGAGCTTCTGGGGATTAGCCAGAGAAGGACACCTAGAAATTTGTAGGTGTTTTTTAACATGCTGTTAAGTTGATCTAATAATAGTCACACCTAATGTTGTGGTTTATTGCTGATATTAATTTTGAATATATGGTTCACTGCTTGCCAGTTAATTACATGTTGTTAATAAATCAATATACAACTTCAATTGTGATTTGACTTGAACCACAGTTGAGCAGTATTTCCCTGAAACTCTTTACAAAGTTCTGACTTTATTCCCTATAAGATGTTGCAGTGAGCCCCAGCTTCTGAAAGCTGTAATAACCAAGGCACCCTACAGTATTCAAAAGTTCGCAGTCAGAGAAAAGAAAAACTCCTTTCATTTAATTTACAGTGCATAAACCAAATAAAAGACAGTATTTTCAGGTATTTGTACAAATGCAATTTAATATAAAGTTTTCAGATATTTTCATGCAAAATTCCTTAATTAGTCTAGTACAGTAATAGTTTTGGCTTTATTATTATTGCATTTATCTATGAAATTCCCCTGAATTAGGATAAACTGGGCTGAGATGATCCCAACAATTTTCAGGGATAGTTCCCCGAAAAAAGTTTGAGTCACTTTTATCTCGTATTTTCAAAGAAAGTGAAAGTATCCCTTTTCAGCCTTGCTAAGAGCTCAAACCACATGTTCTTTAAAACATCTGTTAGACTGATTAAGACACACAGGCTAATGAGATAATGATCACATGTGAGACTGGGAAGTACCTAAATGTTTTTTCTCTGTTTGAAAAGGAGCATTTCTCTGTTTTCAAAAAATGTAATATCCAAAGAACATTGTCTCTAGCTACTTAACAATTGAATGAAAACTAGCCTTGGCGTATGTTTCCCGCAACCTCAGCAAATGGCTTATACATATCTACTTACCTTTTTTAAAAAATGAGAATGAGACACAGTGTGAAGTACTGCCAATCACTTCAGTAATAACATTGGTTTTAATACATATTAGAAAGTGTACAGTTAGCTTTCAACACACTCCTTGTATCTGTTGTGACATTACATCATGCTCAACGTCAGTACATACCTATATGTCAACTAATCTTTGGTAAGAGCATGTGGCTAGGCTCTTGTGGCATGAAAAATGCAAAGTATTTTGCATAATTTCCTGCTCAATGGAAGAAGGGCAAAAGCATGCATACATATAATATTTAGTGGTTTGTTTCCTCATGAGATTTAGTGTCTTTACTTAATTGTAAAACACCTTGATACCCAGCGCACTGAAGCACTAGTCCGCTAACAGTGCTGTGGACCTGCTGGTGGGTATCTCAAAACCACACTGTGTCTGGCCAGTTAAAAAAAATAGCCTTTATTGACACTGGAGTGAATTGGTAACAAAAGCAGAATAGCTCAGTAGTACAAAAATTTGTACATGCTCTGGGTACAGATTGAGCCACCTGCTTCACAATTCAGCTTTGTCCTGCTCAGTGTGGCAACTGACTGTACAGAGAGCAAGTCTCTTAGATGGGTATGACTGATTCTGTAAGCATTCCTGTGCCCCTGGAGAATGTACCTCCTTGCAGCTTCTGACCAGATCATTCCACAACAGCACCGAATGCATAGTTCAATCATCACCTTCCCTTTTCCTCAGGTCTAAGAATACGCTAAGGTGGCATATTTAATCACAGATACACTCCTCCCAGAAGCTTATAAAAGCAGTTTCACACTGCTTAGCCTAAGTGTTTTTGAAGCCCAAAAATCGTGAAGTGACAAAACTAAGAGCAACAGTTAAGAATAAAAGGCTTCTGTAATTTGGCTTGTTTCTATGTTTAACATCCTTTAAGCTAAGCCTTGACTCTCCACTACCATCCACTGCTGCAATGTACAAAAGGACAAATGCAGTACTGTAATTTCAGTGAATGCTGAAGTACTATTTATCTAATTCTTCGTATTAAGTATGTGAAGTGCCTCTACTATAGGTGCAGTTTTAGTCAAAACAAAAAGGAACTAATTCCTAATTCTATCTTCCTGCTTTGTCCACTTTGTTGCTCTCTTGGCTTGTTACCTGATAAATAAAGATCTTTTGTCCTGTTATTAAGACCCTAGGAAAAGCTAGGTTGCCAGCTGACATCTTCTGCATACCTCCTTTAGCAAGACAGCTCCCATAGACACAATATCTTTTACCTTCCATGCCTTCCAAATGTTAAATTTTTCCTTAATACCATGACATACCCGAGAAACAGGAATAAAAAGGTGCAGATCGCCTCCATATTCTAAGAATGCATAATTCACAGAATCATAGAATACCAGGTTGGAAGGGACCTCAAGGATCATCTGGTCCAACTTTTCTTAGCAAAAGCATGGTCTAGACAAGATGGCCCAGCACCCTGACCAGCTGAACCTTAAAAGTGTCCAATGTTGGGGACTTAGACTACTGTATCATGAATAACTGCCACAAAAATAACATTTCTAAATAGTGTTGGAGAATTCACTGACCTCTCTGGTTTTGGTGCAGAACGGTTCTGCCATTGGAATATGACATACTCCTGAAAGAGTGGAACGCTGTCCATCGTATAAAGTACAATGTCTTTTAGTTGTCCTAGAAAAGCAGAAAACATATGCAGAGAGAAGAACAGGGAGAAAACAGAAGAGAAAGAAATAAATTTACACAAACCCAAACCCATCATTCTTGGCAGGGAGCAAAAATATCAGTATGATATTAATGACCACCTGTAATCCTGTTTTACCTCTGCACAAACCTTTCAGAATTGAGCTCAAGAGTATAAAATTGTTACTCCAGTAGTGCATTGTCAATTAATCAGAGAAAATGTATTGGTAACAAGACGCTGAAATGCTGATTTGTTCCTAAATGACACTAACAGCCACATTATCCTGTGGTTCTACCCAAAAGAAATCAGCTAAATTTAATAGTCAGACAAATAGTATCTGGAAAAAAGAGCACAGTAAGCTTTCAGGAAGGGAAGGAATCAAGTCTGAATTACCACAAATCTAGTTAAAATAGAGCTGGTTCGTATCGTTGCATTCCTACACTGAAAGGATGGGAACTTATAGGAACACCTTCCTGAAAAAAAGAGGCGTGAATTGAAATAGAAAAACCCTGGAACAGGATGTTTTCATATTCTCAGAAAGATTACACACCACGCATTGGCAGTTTGCAAGTAGAAGAATCCTTTTTCTCCCTTCTCTCAATTGAGAAACTGTTTCCTTGCATGGAAATGGTCAAACACGCTGCAGAAATTACCATCCAGCATGCCATTCTGACAACTACTGGAACTGCTACCCGCTATTGCTTTACCTTCAAATGCACTGCCTCAAGCTAATTCAGCCAACTGGATGGCAAAAACGCCCTGGAACAAAATTCTTTGAGACGTTTCCTTCTTTCCTACAGTATGTCACATATTGTACTTTATAGGAGAAAAGTAAGGCAACAGCCAAATTCAATCCACAGTCAAAATACAAAATTTCTGCTGGTAACACTGCTCATAACAGTTCCCCACCCGCTAACCAGCAAATATTTAAAAGAAGGTTTTAAATACAAGTTACATGTCAGAGTTGAGGTAGATTTGAAAAAGAACCACCAATAGGGTAGCTTTAAAGATGAAATTATAAAATAGGAAAAGAAATCAGCAAATGAAAAACATATGCAAAATGGGATACAGCTGCTAAATCAGTTGAAACACTAATATTAATCTTTCCTTTATGGGACTATGAAGAGCTGCTAACGGCATGTATGTGATTTTACACTTTTTTTCAGTGCCTGCTAATGAATTATTTAGAATTGGAGGAAATGGGAAAAGTCATAATCTATTTCCTGCATTATAGTATTTCAGATACTGTTAGTCAGGCCCTTTCACTCAGAAAAGCCCTGAGGCAAGATCACATATATATAAATATTAATCTCTGACTTTCAGATACTCTGTGTTCTTTGGAGAGAACAGCCACATGGCTACATGGTCTAATAAAGAAATCACATTATGTTTAGCACCATATAAACAAACTACATGGGAATAAGTAACAACAGTAAGACCTACGACTGCTCTGAACAATGGACCACGTGTGTTTGCACTCTGAGTGCAACAATTTCTCTTCTGCATGGAAGCCTGCAAATCTGCAAAGGCCACGGCTATTCTATATGGGGCCAGCTGATGTGTCTGTACATTGCTAGGCTTAGGGTACAAATAGAGGCAGATTTGAACCAATCTTTGATTCTTGCTATCTATGAAGTAATGGCTGGCACACAGGAATGCCTTTTAGCCTCTTCTCCCTTCTGTAGCTCTGCTACTCAAGTCAGCAGTTGGCCATCCTGATCTGTCCCACTCACCTGTCTGCAAAGTACAGGGCAACAGCACATAATTCTCACTGCTGCAATACCTTCCCTCTGTATTCCTTGCAGAGAGTCAAGGTTACAGAATCACAGACGCTTTCCTTGCCTTACTCTCCCAGAGACCAAGAGCCAGACAGCAAACATCAGTATCTGTCTAAGGCTCCTCTCATTACAGGAGTTTCAAGACCTTCCCCACATACCCTGACTGGCTCCTTACGGACCCAGCAGGAAACAAGAAATAAGCAACTCAACAGCCACTCTTCAAAGACAATCTGCTCCTTAGATCTCACAGTTTTAAATGTGGAGAAGTCTGAATGCCCTCAATCAGAAGGAGAGCCTGCTTAACAACAGAGCAGGACTGAATGTTATACAATTGCCTGACTGTTTACATAAAACCAGGAAGAAGTCATCAAGTGCCTGCCTAGAAACCAGCCACACTATTTGTAGTAGAAGCGCACAATCCAGATGTATCAAGGATACAATAAAGGGAAAGTACAGAGATGCCCCTGGTGGCGGAGATCAGAAGCAGCACCTGGAAGCATTGGACTGGTAACTACAAGCACACAGCTAAAAGCCAGGACTGCATAGCTCCTGCTGGCCATGTGACCTCTGTAGGGCTCTAAGGAGAACCCCCATCAGACCCTCATGCTGTCTCTGTGCCAAACAACACAGAGTGATACAGGAGAAAAAGGAATTCTTTCCCTGGGAAAAGGGCATGTATGTTTTTATGCACAACTGCTTGCATATCAAGCTCAAAGAGACAGAGGTACTCACAGCGCAAGCAAACTCTTGGGCTGTTGCATAGTTTTGCTGTGCCTGCCTTGCCCTTACTGCTTTTTCAAATTCAAAGCTGTACGTTCTGCAATTTTGAAGGTGTACCCAGAGTTTATATTTCCCACCCTGCAGCAATAGCCACACTTTTAATCAGACAGTAAGGTGGCTTTCACTCCTTCATTTTGATTTCATCACAGTAACACAAGATTTTCTGGCAATGCTGACTATGACTGATGCTAGGAAGCAAAATCCAACTCAAGTAAGTAAATAAACCAATCATTTCCATCTGTGATGAAAAGCCCTCTACCACTTGCATCATCAACTTCCCCTTTCTTCCAGTAGTGTTGAATTATCAACAAGCTATTAGTAATTAAAGAGCAAAATGAAAATTCACACTAGCATCTGCTGTATAAAAAGCAGTCTCATCATGCTTTGCCTCTTCAGGGAGTCTGAAAGAAAATTCTCCCATGAAAAATGTTACAGAGTGTAACAATACTGTAATAATTGTAACAGTGTATGCGACACACAGAATTCGAACAACAGAGTTGGCAGCTGTTACAGGATTTCTTCTGTGAAACTATTTTCTGCATCTTCCCGACTGAGCTGAGTCATCTAAGTCATCATCTTCTTACTCTTCTTTTCCTAGCAATTATCAGCAGCAAACCAAACAGAAAGTATTAAAAAGCTAATCAGTCTGATCCAGCCAGGTGACTATCAGGAGCCAAAGGCATAAAAAAAAATTTTTCAGTTTTTTTTAGTCACTTGTTTCAATGAAGAGAACAACTGTTGTCACCCATAATAGTACCTGTGATTACTTTTGGATTTAGAAGTAGGGAGATAAACATAAACATTTTGGTACTTATTCAACAAAATTAATCTTTTATTGTTTAAACACACACTAGTAGATAAACATAAAGGAAGCAGAGCCTCTATATACGAAATCAAACACTAGGAATGCTAATGATCTGCAGAATTAAGGTCTCAAAAGCTTGGAAATGCTATATAGTTCTAAGTACACCTACTCAGTGTTCCCCACTAAGTCAAACCTATGCCCTAAACTAGGTAGAAGTCCTACATAACTCCATATATCGAGATCCTGTCATTAATGTCACAGTGTGAATGCCCAAGGGGAGCAAATTACAATTGCTGCCTACAGCTTTCTGCTCAATTCTAGCTCTTCTCCTGTTCCCATTCACTACTCCTTCTTCTTGCTTCATACCTGAAAGGAAAATCATGATGTGCTCCCTAGAGCCCAGATAACAACAGATACCTGGGCACCGAGAAGGCACTGATTTTAATGGCAGCTTGAGTAAATTCTTCCTATCTAGGTGCAAGCCTCCTTCCTACGTAGTGCTTGGCATGGGTTAATCACTATATAGAAGCCAGGGTACCTTTCAACAAAAATAACCAAGTGTTTTTGCAGCTTTAACCAGTGCTGCTTTCTTTCCAAGGCTGCTAACATAGTTTGCAGGACCCTGATCGTTCATTACAAGGTATTCCAGAAAAATTGCATCTTTGTACACTTTGGTGGACAATTAATCTATTCTGTCCCATGGAAGTATCTTTCTGTGAGCATCAATGTTTTCATAATGATTTATGATATATAATGCAATCACTCTTACAGATGACACACCCCTGTGAAAGGCAAAAATGCAGACCCTACCTCCAAAGAACCAGCAGTCTAACACCCACTGGCAAAGACCATCAGGGAAAAAGACTTATCACAGAAATCAAATTGGCAAATGAAAAGGACTATTACAACTTGTCAGTTTTCTGAATTAAAGGGCAAGCTAATCATGATTTTAAAATTCATATTAGATACTGTTTTCCATATTGAAATATTCTCATATTTTTTTCTGAGAAGCATCTTGGTCTCCTGAAGCCATGAAACAAGTCCTCAGAAGTCCCCATTCTTCTATACCAAAATGAAAACTTACTTGCCTAAACAAAACACTGCTCATATATGGACTATGCAATTACTACTGGTGACCATCTGAACAAACTCTAAAGGAAGACACAGATCACACAATCACAGAATGGTTGAGGTTAGAAGGGACCTCTGGAGGTCATCTGGTCCTACTCCCTGCTCAAGCATGGCCACCTAGAACTGGTTGCCCAGGACCATGTCCAGGCGGCTTTTGAGTATCTCCAAGCAGGGAGACTCCACCACCTCTCTGGGCAACCTGTGCCAGTGCTCGGTCACCCACACAGTGTTCCCTGATGTTCAGAGGGAACCTCCTGCGTTTCAGTCTGTGCCCACTGCCTCTGGCCCTGGGCACCACTGGGAAGAGCCTGGTTCTGTCTCTTTGCATGATCCCTTCAGGTATTTATAGAGATTGATAAGATTCCCCCTTGAGTCTTCTCTTCTTCAGGCTGAAAAGTCCTAGCTCTCTCAGCCTTTCCTCACAGGAGAGGTGGTCTGGCCCCTTCAGCATCTTTGTGGCCCTTTGCTGGACTCTCTCCAGTATGCCCATGTGCCTCTTGCTTTGGGTAGCCCGACACTGGAGACAGTGTTCCAGGTGTGGCCTCACCAGTGCCGAGTGGAGGGGAAGAAGGATCAACTCCCTCGACCTGCTGGCAACACCCCTACTAACACAGTCCAAGATACCATTTGCCTTCTTTGCTGCAATGTAAATGATCACAGTCCTTTCACTCATCTTCACATCAGATAAATATACTGATTTGTTCTATAACCTTTTTTTTTATTTCTTCTTGAAAGGGCCATGTTCTTAAAAGCCAAACTTAACCAAGCTGATTATTTCCCTTCCAGCTCAGAAGTTATGATGCAGACTGGCAAGCACTGGGAAATTTAAAGTTGTGTGAGATTAGCTAGCTTCAAAATTAATTGTTAATTTTGATAATGACAGTTTGGATAAAGGATGGTCTCAGATTTCATATCTGGGATCATTTCCTGGCTCTGTTAATGTCTTTCTGCCTGATCTCTGCAAGAGTTAAGTTTCTCCACACTTCCACCCCTCATCTGTAGCAGATAATAACTCTACAATCATGCCAACTGTTTCTTGTTTAAAACTGCAGGCTCTCTGGCCCAGAGGCTACTTCTTACCAGGCATGCAATTCACATCTTGGCACAGGTAGGCTCCCCTCTCCCACCTAGGACTCTGATAGATGATAATGTGGTAAAAATAACTGGTGCTTTACTTACAGTCATCCAAACCACATACCTGAGTATGTTTAATATCTTTCCTACATAAACCAATATTGATACTCATACCAAAATTACTCATTTCTAAGTACTACTTGCAGAATAAGGAAGATTATGATTTAATCTGTATAAATTAAGTCAACAGCCTAAATACTTCTAGACTTGAAAAAAAGAGAAAAAAAAAAAGACTATTGTCAGCATTACAGCTGCTCTCCACCCATAAATCAACTCTAGTATAACAGGAAGCAGTTTATATGGGGCTTGTTCCTGCAGGGGTACTTAGTCATTTAGATATTAAGTACTTAAAACATACTCTCTTACAAGAAAAAGCATTTCAGTTACACACACAAAACAATGCCAGTAAGTCAAAACTTGAATAGCACTGCAGAGAACAAACCTAGGTATGGTTTGTTGGCAATAAAATATTGCCAGCAGCCTCACAGAAGTACGAAGCAGCTGCATAAACCATTCCAAATACTTACAGTTGGGTGGAATACCAGTAAGACTTCCAGATATAGTACATCTGTAAGTATTAACAATGAATTTATCTCTTAAAAATGTGCAACTGTATTTTTTAAATATTTGGTGTAGTTGGTGATCTTTGCATGTAGCTTTCTTCCCCACCATTTGCTTGAATTTTTCTAAACATCAGATAATGAAGGACGGAAGGACTGACTGGAGTACACAGACTTTGGAAAAATTTTACTTCCTTATGATTCTTAGCAAATAAAAAATGTTAGCACGTCTCCTTGTTTTAAAACAACCTCCTCTCTTTTCCCCACTGTGTTGCATTAGACCTCTCTTCTACAGAGCCTCATTATTACCACATATATTTTCCTGCCTGACTCCTACTATACTTTCTTGCACCTCTCCATCTCATTTCAGATTCTTCTCAAAGCTTTGAACAGCCTGTGCTCTTATCCATGTTCCTCCCCCGCATCTGAGAATAGGATCTCTTCTCTTCACAAGACTTCCCAAGGAGCCATACTTTAGTTCATTCAAGGCCATTCTTCAAAGCCTGGTATTTCTTCTATGTCTGTTAGAGCTGAACTTCTTGTAATCTCATTCCTGTTTCCTATCCCAACTTCTTGTATGAATCTCACTTTTTGCTGTAAGAACTGAGGCTATCACCTCATTCCACAAAGACTTAATTTAACATTAACATGTTATTATGTGGTTTAACCCCACTTGTCCCCCTTTTCTCTGTGCAAACTAAGAATACTATTAAAAACATGTATTACTCACCTGTCAATGAACTGGTCAATTATGACAAGGTCACCAGGTTGTATTTCTTCTCGTAATGAACCACAGGCAGTAGTCACTAACACATGTGAACAATTTTCTTCTTTTAATGCCCAGATATTGGCACAGTAATTGACATTCGATGGCATAATTGTATGATGTCTTCCATGCCTGCAAAGATACATGTTGCAAGACAGTAAAAAAAATAAGACTGAAATAGCCTTCATTCTCACAGATCAAGAGAATTCTAGGAAATGTAATTTCCCTAACAACACTCAAAGTGGAACTGATCATTTCAGCTTCTTTCAGTGTAGCTTGTTTTCCTAACTGTATTAAGGTTCTCTCAGTTTTTGATTTAAGAAATAGTGGTGTAGTTTTCTTTTAAATTGCAAAACTTTTAAGTTCAATACTGCAATGAAAAGAATCTTGAAAATACAATCCAAATATACTTTAGCAGCTTCAAGAGTACAAAACCCATTTTTCTTCGAATTTTATCAGTCCTGTAGTCTGAAACCCCAGGTGTAGCAAATTAAATCTTCCATACACTACAACAAATCTGTAAGATTTATTTAAACCTCTGCAAATTTTCTGCCTGGAAGTGCTGTTTGTATTCTCCACCCAGAAAAGAGAGCAGCACATCACAGGAATTAAAACTAGAAAGAACACGCTGTTTTAATCCATCACTTTCCCAAAGAAAACAGTAAAATCATCACATTTTTCTCTTTGCTCTTAAAATGATCTGACAGCTTTCATAAATTAGAATAATGACTTCACACTGTTGCAGTATGTCTTTTCACCAAGACAGGAAATACTTAGTCTTACAAGCACAAGCTTTCACATTATCTCTGTCATTGCTACAGAGGTACATCGTTCACATAATGATTAAACACATTTGAAAATTATTTTCAACCATGTAAGAGGCAAAGAGGAACTTAATTTCACAACTGATTCTTTCACAGAGACCAAAAGGTCTTAAAACTTGATCAGTTGGGACCTCGGAATTGCACACAATGTGACTAAGCACTGTCAGGCAGGATTCCCATATTGTCATCAGCATTTCTGATAAGCTACAAGGCATGTAGATTTATTGTTTAATGTTGCAGTTGCTGTCAGACTCCTCTTCTAGAATATACATGCCTTTTTTTTGTTTTTTAACCTGGCAATCACAAGCAACCCTTATTTTTCCCAAAACACACAGTGAACCTGCAGGTACCTTAGCCCCAAAAGTAAACTCACATAGGTCATATGTAAATGGTCATAAATCCCAGTTAGGATGTAAACCACAGCTGAGCTGTTCAGCCATCTGTAGCCCAAGGCCTACTTTGATACAGCACAGCTATAGCATCTTGGCTTAGCACTTCATTTGAGAAAATGAGAAAAATGTTGTCCAGGTGTAATAAAATACATGAACAAAGTCCATGCAACATAAGAAAAGTAAAACCATAGACAGAAGTGTAGTTGCAGAGATGGTAACAATCAGCAGCTTAACAGAAAAATACTGGCATTAAAAGAATTGGGGCACTGAGTGCATCAGTGGGTCATAATTGCCCTGGCCAGCCTCACCCTGGGCCCCCATCCAAGCCTAGGTGCTCCTGCCTCGAAGCTCAGGCCCCAGCTTTCATGCCTGGCCTGACCTATGTCACAGGTGTGCCTCTCCCCAGCTGTGTCTCCTGGATGGCCTTCAGACCTATGCTGTAGTTTGTTTCCAGACCTGTTTCCTGGATGGACTTTGGACATGTGCTGCAGCCTTGTCTCCAACCCTGTCTCTGGCCCCTCCTATTGCTCCTGCCAGGACTCCCTGGATGATTACTGGACTTGATTCATCACCTCATCTTGTCTGGGAATGCTGATGGACTCTGTTATCAGCACCCGGCTCTGCCTGTGCTGTTCAGATGCTGAGAAGTGTTAGCATTCTTATGTCTAATCTAGTCGCACATTGGTCCTTGATAGCCACTTTTACATTAGTGTGAAATTTCCACACACTCATCTGTATATCCTGTTTCCAGAGTCTCTTCTGAGTATGGTAAGAGATGTCTGAATAAAAATGACCCAGGAAGGAAGAACGACATAGGATGCAGCCTCCTAAGCAATAAAGGTAAGAGCCAGAGGACTCAACAAACAAAGGGAATGATTTGGAAGAGTCTGCAGTGGTAGCAGAGATACAGTTTGTCTGGAAACAGGCAGTTTCACAAAGGAAATTTGCAAACACAGGGAGCATGCATATTATGAGTTTATCAGGCACAACCTACCTACCACCAGAACAGGCAACCTTGCAGGTTGCCATTATTCCTAAGGCAATACCCGGCACTGGATTTCTCTTTCCTAAACTAGATGGTATTTTTAATACTCTCAGTCCCTGCAGCATCAAATTTGTTCAGGAAAACCCCCCAGACTTCTGCTGGACTTTGCTAGCAACCACACAGAGCAAGATGAAGTCAGAGTTAAAATTCAGTTCACCTAATGTAGAAAGAAAAAAATTCTGTGAAAACTTCAAGACACATAATATAAAACCCCTTAAAATGCTCATTTACCTTGCCAACAGCACACAGTCCACATTTTTTATCTTTCCCAATATCAAAGCATCCGAGGGCTGCAAAACAAGCAAATAAGAATGAGTTACAGACTGACAATCACATAAAAAACCTTGACTGTTACTTAAAAGATAAGCAGGATAGTTATGAAAGGAAATACTGGTTACTACTGTTATCTCACATTTTCTTCAGCTCAGAATAAACCTGTAATTTGATATAGCAGATTAATAAAACAGTCTGGAACAGGAAGATCAAACTTGATACCAGAAGGATTATCACAATTTTTCTGTGTTCATACCAAAATTAATATTGCAACTCCTTACTTTTGGGTTTGAACTAGTAACACCTTCAAATACTTTGAAATACTATTTCAAACAGGGCTACACAAGCATGAAAAAAGCAGCACATACATTTTGCCTTTAAATTGGTTAGCACGTCTCACTCCCTCCTGTAAACTTTGGTTGCTTTTTGCTAAACAGGTGCCATTCCCTAGAAAAGCCCCCTCCCAACAGAAATTTGATTTAATCTGTCCCTTTCCACAACACTCCCCGTTCTCTCCTCTGTCCTCTTTCCACCATGGCTGCCTAGCTCACACTCATGTCCTAGACTCCTCCAACCCATTCTTCACGCCCCCTCCAGCTTCCTGATAAACTCCTTCTTCCCTGCTGCTAGGAGTCCTGCTTTTGGGAAGTGAACTGCGATATGACAGAGAACTTCTGGTACACTAGCAGCAGAAGTAGTGTTGGATTTTGTCAGCCCAGGGACCAGGAGACAGCATGCGCTCTCCTCTCACAGCTATACCATGAGAACAGGCATGCCTCCTGACTAACCAACCAGCCAGGAAGCTAGAGTATTTTGGTTTTAGCTGCCCAGCTGGGACACGTGCCCTGCCTTGGAGATGGTCATACTGCCCATGTGGGACAGCCCCCAAGGCATCAACCGCCACTACAACAAATTAACTGCTCTGCGGGCTGTGTTCTGCCCCTGGACTACATGCATCAGGGATCGATATACACACTGCTTCTAGCTTCCCTTTTTGTTAAAAAATGTAAGGCCTCTGTATAATCAGATGCTAAACTGTGTTTGTGCTTAGCAGTTGTGCAGTTGGATGTGCTGCTTCTCCCACCCACGGCAGAACTGCATGCATTTCACTCTTTTTATTGCAGTGTAGAAGAAACTGTAAATAAGCTGAAAGCCACTCTGGCAATCTCTCCTTTCATGTCCTGGGATTTAAAGCTGAAATAGCTCTTAACAAAATTGTGATTTTTTTGCTAATCACAAGTTTGCAAGTGTCTGGAAGGACTCAAACATTTGCATTTAGAAATGTTCTGTGGCCTGCTACTTGACATTATCTCATTTGTATTTTAATGCTAGCTGCATGACTTTAATTATCATTTAGTTTTACAGTTGTTAATTCTATTATACCCATGAAAATTTGCAGAGATCTAGAATAAATATGCAAGTCTCACACAGCTGCATTTGAGAGATACTAATTTCTAATAAACACACCACTTTCTACTCCCTATTGCACAGCTCTTTTTGCTCATTTTTCATGTGGAATCTCTTCAAAGCACGATGATTTACTCCATCACCTAGATTTAAATTCTACCAGACACAGGTTTACCACTTTTTTTTTTAATAAAGGAAATATTCCAGAATATTTATTTTTAGAACTGTATTGTATTCTGCCTTCTTTTTAGATGTCCCCATTTAACATTAACCTATTGACATTTAAATTTTTAATCTATTTACCTTACTTTAAACATATTCTTCTGAACCAGACATAGCTTTAAAAGTGAAATTTCACACAGGGCGAAAACCTTGCTGTCTAGTTGCCAAGGCATTTTGATGTTGCAACATTCCATAACAATGACTGTTCACAATAATTACCACTTGGGGTTTGGTTTTTTGGGTTTGTGTTGTTTCGTTTAGAGAACACACATTTGCTGTGTGAACTCATGAACATGCAACCTAGCTCACAGCAGGATACAAAAATACTCTTAAAAACTAAAGAGGACTTCAGCTGAAGTTCCTTACCTCCTATCAAAATGAAAAGTAAAGACCAGAAAGTTGAAGACTGGACCCTCTGCTTTACAACTGACATATTCAAGTTTATTGCAACTGATAGATTCAAGTTTATATCAACTTCCAAAAGACTTGGGGTAGAAAGATGCAATTTAACTGCTATTTGATATTCATTCCCACCACATAACTCCACTGAATTCTGGCATACACTGCTGACACGGAAAGAATTCAACAGCTTTGAAATCAAACAGGCTTTAAAATTTAGTTGCAGCAGCCCGGGTTTCCTTCCCTATCTGCTGCCACCCTAGTCACTTCAAAAGGCTCCAGGGCAGCCATGTAACAAGACCAGTTGTCACCTCTATACAGATTTCCACAAAACACATTCAGGGCATCTTCCAGGTGACTGCCTGAACACCGTTCTTGCACGACTGCTAGAAACACTGCAGAGAAAAAGAAAGATTTGGAACAAAGAATGTGCTGCTAAATGATGAACTGACAGTTTAAGAAAAGAATTTGCAGATACTGCATCATGGGTCATTAAAAGAGAGGAAATAAGGATAAATCAGCATGTGTAAAGTTACAAGGAAGTGAAAGATACAGAAATTTCAAACTATGTATTAACCACATAACAGAGCTAGTGTATGCTTCCGTTCCACTCTTTCTCCCACAAGTTCTTTCCAGTGCTATACCTCTCTACTATTATCTCGGTTGTAGACAGGAGCTTTGAAATGCTGGTAAAATAATAAAAACCTCCAATGGAACAATCTGAATTTAAAGCTGTAATACAGTATTTTTAAAGCAGGATTTAATAAAAGGCCCAATAAAAAGTTCTTGAACATTAGTAATTCATATAGGTATTTAACTACTTCCCCTTCCACAAAATCCAAGTCGGATATGTATTACTCAGTGTTACAAAACAGAAAAGGAAGCAAAGAACCCTGGGCAGTTAACCCTAAATTATGACAGTAACAAATAACTGAAATAAATCCCCTTTGTCTGCAACATAAATATGCATTAAGTATTGTTCATGTGGTGCTTACAGAATTCATTTTTTCCTTGGTCTCACCTCAGAAGCACACTGAAACAGAAAAAACAAGCCAAAAAAAAAAAAAATCTAAGAAAAACTTGAGACAGAAAAGTATCTCATAGGTTCCCCAAGTCTTTATTTAACCTGTGATCTAGTTTAGGAACCAAATGATGTACATCGTTTTGGGGAGGCAGAAGAGAAGCTGAAGTGTTATGTCACAAGGTCTGATTTTCCTGATGCAAGCATACAAGCTCATTTGCAAGGTGGACCCCATCCCCCCTCATACCTTTGTTTGCCAAATACACCCTATGACAAAAAAAAAGAGGTAGGCACCTAAAATAATTTTCTAGAACAGGAAGATATTTTGCTGATTTGGGGAAAGGTGGTTCAGAACCAACTTCTGTCACCCAGAAAGCAAAACAGACTAATTGAAAGCACATGCTGAAGAAAGTTTTATTAGAAGGATCAAAATTCAATGATGAAGATAAATGCTGCTGCAAGCAATTTTCTTATCCTATAAGTGAACAATATTTTCCATATCTGAAGATGGAATGCCAAAAGGTTTTAGGGTATTTTCCATAGAATACTGAATTTTTGATGCAATGGTGCAAGCAGACAAGGGAGAAAAGAAGGCTCAAATATTAACAGCTGTAATCATATTTATTTAAAAAAAAAAAAAAGTACTGCATTTTCACTAGTATTACTGATGTAACTTGAAAGATCCAATGCCAATAAAGAGAACTGCAAAAATCCTCATACTAGTTTCATTTAAAGTTTTCCATATTTCACTTGAAAAAATATCCCCACATTCCCTGATGATGTACATTTTGTTATTAAATGATTCTTGCGTTTTGACAAGGCCAAAGCAGAAGACAATTCAAGGACTCTATGTGAACAAAAGGTAAGCTATTATTCTGCTTCTAGAAGTAAAGAAACAGCATTAATCTATTTTGCTGTTGTCAAATGTCACAGGTGCTAAGGAATATCACCATCAGAAAGGCTGCCAGTTAAAAGTCTTTTGGCTATGTCCTTGCCAAGAAACTTCAGAATTAAAACCCTAAATTTAAGGAAAGTAGAATTGTACACTTTGCATTTTTACAGGATAGAATGAAATGGACATACATATTTAAACTATGCCTTGAATTTTCCTTTTTGGCATTCAGACATTGTTTTCATTCTTCCTAGTTTTGCTTGAACTAAATAGGGTTGATGTTGCATCTCTAATTTTCTCAGCAATTAAATGACCACAAAGTTCTGAACACTTTATTTAGGTTAAGCTCTTTACCTCTTAAAATTTAAGATGGATTCTCTCTCACTGATGTCACAGCTCTGTGAAAAAGCATCTTCATGGCAGAAAAATACCGATCTGGTTTTATTTCAGTAACAATCAAGAACAAGACACACCTTTAGAAAGAAAATACTAACACAAACCACAAACTTCTGAACTTTTCCAAGCACACTTAAAATAAAAACCTTCTCATTTACCCTTTTGCATTCCGCAATAGCTGCTTCTCTCAGCTCTTTTGTTCTAAAAAGAGAGAGGCAGACTCTGTAACACCTTAGAAAGTCGCAGCAGAAAAGTAAGCAAACATTGATCCACCTAATGATACCAATTAAATTTGTGAGGTTTGTTTCTCTTTTATAGATTGAAATCCATCAACGTCACTCACTCAATGCACTTTATGCCACTGTAACTTCTGGTCAAAGCCCTGCAATCTCAGAATGACAGAATCGTTAAGGTTGGAAAAGACGTCTGAGATCATCTAGTCCAACCATCAACCCAACACCACCATGCCTACTAAACCATGTCCTGAAGTGCCACATCTACATGTTTTTTGAATACCTCCAAGGATGTGGACTCCACGCCTCCCTGGGCAGCCTGTTCCAATGCCTCACCACTCCTTCAGTAANGGTTGCGACCAAAGTGCAGGACCCGGCATTTGGCCTTGTTGAACCTCATACAATAGGCCTCAGCCCATTGATCCAGCCTGTCCATATTCCTCTGCAATCTTACATTAAGATCTGACACTAAGGCTGATCCACCAGTTTCTCCATGTGGATGAAAACTGCATTCAAACACTGAAGTTAATGCAATTTCATGCACGACTGAGTCTACATGAAACAATCATTAGACCGATGGCCTGTGCTCTTAAGAGTTCAGATCTGCAGGCAGAAAGAAGAGATACAGGTTAGCAGGGGTAAGGGCAAAAGTTTGCTCTTTGGCTGTGCTCCCCTTCACAGATACAGAAGCATACGAAGTTGCAGTTTTCCATCCAGGCCAGCTTAACAGTCCCAGTTCAGCTCACCACAGTATCCAGAATCCACGCTTGGGTGCCTACCATGACATCTCAGTTATATCCCACCCCTTAAACAGAGATAGAGTATTCACAAGCTTTTTCTTTAAGTTGTGTATTATGCATTTAGCATAGGCTCAAGCTCAAACACAGCCAGTCCATTGATCAAGGTTTCTCAAAAACCACAACAGGCAACCAAGATTTACTTTACCCTATTCATGTTGCATTCTGTGAAGAACACAGAAAAAAAAGACAGTGGCTAAGCTGCTTCCTAAATTAAATTAGAAAAGCCTTCCACACTGACCAAAGGTGCAGGATGAGGAAGCTTCTTCCACTCCCTTGTGAGGAAGACATCCTGCAGGTACTTCTACTCTTCTCAGTAATACTAAGCCCTGCTGTAGGCCACCTACTGCACTGCAGAATTTGGGCTACCCAAATACTGTTGCATCCCAGCGCTGTGACAGAACAGCCCTCCAAATGCTGTGCTGCCACTGTGCCCTTAACTCTGATGACTGAACAGACCCCTGTAAGGGAGGAAAGGAGTGTTTCATCCTTCCTGGATACAAAGGCTTCAGTTAATATCTGATACAAGCATTATGCTATTTTTGCTTTGTGAGCAGTCTCCATACACAGCCATGCTGTGACCATCTATGACTCTCAAGCAGTAGGTTATGCAATGGCAACTGATTTGGTTTAGCCAGTGAATTCTACTTCAGACCAATGCTGGCTACCATTTGGAAAGCAGGGTACAGAAAATGGAGGAGGCAAGTTCTCTTCATTCTTTTGTGTTTGTTTGCAGATTTTGAAGGATGGTAGAAAAGTCAAATGTATTTTTCTGATTATGTTTTCTTGTCCCTTAATCTTTACCTCCTTCCCCTTCTTGAATGGTGCACACACAAATTCTGCTTGCCCTTTACACTCTTACTTCCCCTTTAAACCATTTTGAATGGAGGCATGGATTCAGATTTTCAATCACATACCACAGCACTGAGCTTTTTGGCAAGCTTCTACCCATAAAATGGCTCTTCCTACCACACGCCAGATGTTTTATTTCATGCATACTAGCTTACACTGGTAGATTTAATAAGATATAATTCTGATGGCAATTATAAAACACCCAGACTCCTCTGGTCTTATGACATTATATAACATTTGAGATCCAGTTCTTCTACGAACTTTCTGCGTCAACTAGAACCTCTCTCCCACTTGATTTCCTGTCTATAAAACCCTCTCTCGACCTTTGTCTTGCCTGTTCCTACTATAAAAGCTTTGGGGCAAGAATTGTCCTTCGCAACACACTGGGCACTGTGTATAGAGCAACACCCCTAACCTCCCTTTTGCCAAGGCAAAGGGCTGAAGCAATGTTAAGGAGAGTTGGTCAAGAACATCTGTGCCACAAAAACAGTTTCAGAGCTTCATTTTCAAGTCAGTTTCAAATTATGTGGTTATAAGCAGGACCCTAAGGAAAGCATTGGTATGTAAAGTATAAATCAGTGGTTCCAGGGAAAATTGTGGCCCATATACCTCAAAGGACAGTTTTCAACAATTCAGAAAGGTTTCTGGAGCGATCTGACATATACTACAGGTCACACAACAGCACAAATTTGAAAGAGATGGTTTATCCCTCTTGACTGCAAATTCAGGACTGAGTTTGTAAATTCATGCAATCTACAAATGAGAAGAGGTATAGTCTCCTTTGCATATCATCTTTGTAACACCTTGTTTCTACAAACTAAGAATCACACAATACATAGCAACTAAAAGGAAATAGTCTTGTGAAAGTATCTTCTTTATGCAGTTATTTAACAGTCTGAGAATTCTTAAAGCATGCAAGCATCTTTAAAAACAGCAAAAAGTCTCAGTAATAAAAAAAAGCAGGTTATACAGACCTTGCCATAAGGAGTATCAACGTATTTTTCTGTTCTTCCTTCTAAGATATCTGGATCATCCAGGCCAGTTCCACCAATAATTCCGATCTTGCACAGAAAAGTACACGTTAGTCTTCTTAAGATTACACTCCATTTAACAGTGTATCTGAAAAACTAACTAGGCAGCTACAAAGTGTGTTTTCTGCTTGAGATGGGGCTAGACTACAGATAAACAAAACATAATATGCCTAGCACATTTTCCCAGAAAGGAAATTTCAAATGACTTATTTTAAACAACTGTATTTAACTTGCCAGTTTCATACACTATGATTCTCTGCTTTAAAGATACCAAATTTAAAAAACTATGGAAAATGCAGAAAGATGTCCCAATTCATCATTTTTTCCCAATACAAAAATGAAGGGTGTTATTTGGGAATGCCTCTAATGCATAAGAAATATCTGTATAATATGTATTATAACAAAGGCTTCTTGTTTACATGGGGAAAAACAGTCCTATACATAACTGCCACACTGAATACCAGGCATTACTATACAGTATTATACATACAGAATAATGAAAACCTTTTTTCAAAAATTAGAAGGTTTTTGTTTTGACTTGCCAAGGTTAAGAACTTCCCTGTTTCTGTAAGTAGTCTCTGTACAGCTTCTGAAAAGGGGTACAGCTCAACAGCATCTTCATAAGTGAAATAAAAATAATCTGCTGACAATTTCACCTGCTGTGAGCACTGCTGGGAAAACAGAGGGCAAAGCAAAGGGTCGCTTAAATAAGATGAATTTTATTTCCTTAGGAAATCAGGCTAAAAGTCCTGTGTTGTGTTTTGATACAACTTACGGTGAAAAAGCATGAAGTGCCTCACAATTACCACCTGTCTGTCACTGATTTAGTAATCACTGAAGATAAAAAAGGTAATCTGAAACATGCATTCTCACTGAGACTAAACTCACCTGTGATTTCGTGCTCCAATTAAAGAAAAACGCATCTGACTTTTCTTGTTTCTAGGTCATCATTGGAAAGTCTCTTGTTTCGTTTTTTCTAGGGATAATTCCATTTTCAAACAAGTCAAGTTTTCTCTTGCATTCAGAACACTTCTAACTCTTTGGATGGAACGGGTATTGTCAGGCCCTTCACAACCTCAAGCTTAGTAATGGTATTTAAAAATAATGTCACCACTTATCACACACAGATAAAATGTTACTTTTTTTTTTTTCCAATGCAACTAGTTGTTGAAAAGTTTGTCTCACTTTTAAGTTGAAGAATTCATATCATGGCTGAATTGCTTCTTATGGGAAAACCAATTTTGAACCATTCTGGCATGACTTATTACTGCATGGTTCCACCATTTTTACTTATTTTTAAAGACAGAAAATTTTCTCAAGCAAAACCTCCGGACTTCAACGTGCAACACCCCCCCTTCCACAACACACACACCCAACTGTCTCTTACTCTAGCTTTTTCTTAACTTCCATGTTCACAGAGACCTCATTTGTTCAACTGCTATATTAGTTGGCTCATCAAGTATTTTGTTTCAACAAGCAAAGGCTCTGTGGTCTTCATTACACATGAAATAATTCTCTGAGAAAGCTTTCCACACTAGATGGTGTCAACACTGATACACTGAAGTAGTTTTAACACATCTCCTGTTTCCATTTGCTACCCCCCTGTGGAGTACGAGGAGTAGTGCAAAGTAAAAAACCACAAACTCCAACCCTGAATATACTCAAGCATTAGGGAAGACCTAGATCATTGTTTACGATGGTATTCATGGGTCTGTTCCCATGTTAATCATGTTGCTTATTTATGACAAACATACAGATTGTTAGATTGCTCATGAAAGTCCTGAAAACTATATAAATTTTAGGATGAACAATTTTTTTCCCTTAAGAATTGTGTAAGTAGTGTGCAATAGGAGCAATCATAAAACTCAAAATCAACAAAAGACCACCTTTAACATTGTTCATGCATACATTCAGTAAACAGGGAATATTACTACATTAACAGAAGCCAGGATCAAAATGGTGACTTTTTTTTTTGATCTGAAAAAAAGAAATGGTTCCTTCAGTAACTTAACTAGTTTTAATTTGGTATAATGCTTCTTTTATTAGTGCCCTATGACCTAAGATTGAGAATATTCAAACAGGAATTCTTATCTGCCTGAATTTTTATGTCTGGCAAAGTGAAAATTGCTGGAACTGAGAAAATCAGTGCAATCCTGGAGATACCAGCAACAGTTATAAAAAAGTTATTTTGGAAGTGCAATGCTGTAAGGTTCTTATCACCACACAGACCAGCACTGTTAACATACTGTTCCTGTACCAGAAGGCAGCACACCTGATCAGTGGCAGCACAGAGCTGTCTGTTCACAGCAGCACAGGCCTGGTGAGGTAGCTTTCAGACTTGCTCTTGGGGTCCCTTGCTCCTGCCACTGCAGGAGCACATCAATATGTGCTTGTGCTGCACAGTTCATTTCCAGAGCAGGCTTTTATGTCAACAGCCATGCTGTCAGAAATGGCAGCAGTCCAACAAGCTGGCAAAATACTCACAATTCCCACAGTGGAAAACCCACAGCATGGAAGAGCCAGACTGGCTTGCATTTGCTTTTATCTTCTTTCTCCCTGCAAAACACCTCAGCAGCAGTTTGGTCAACCTTCAAAGCCACCTTAGACAACACTGGCTAGAGAAATACTAGGCTCACAGTAATTCACAGGAGAGCTACTACAGTGGAAGGCAAGTTAAGCCAGCAGAGATTTGTTGAAGCAGCCACACCTCCAACCATGTAATGCCAACTTGGAGCTCGCAGCTCCAACCCTAAAATTAATTCTACCTCCCTGCAAGAGAATTATTTTTCCTCTAGTTTACGTAATCCCCAGGAATATAAGCTACATCCCAGGGCTAGAGACCCAAAAATGTGATTCTGTATTAAATTCTGCTTTACAGACCTTCTAGTGAATTATCAAAAGGAATGCAGCTCCTCTAGGCTCAGTGGGGAGATACTGCATTTCCACCTAGCAGCCCAGGCATTGAAGGCAAGGAACAGCAGAGATGAGTTGACTCAGGGAGAAAAGCCTCACCTTTCCTCAAAAGGCAGAGACAGTCACATCTAGGAGTGACCTCAAGAATGGAAAGGTGCAAGACTGTATGCTCCATTCCAGACTCTCCATCCTACGAAGGACATGACCCATAAAAATTAATGGAGGCTGTAGCTGTAATTTAGTCAAATTACAAATTACAGCCTCTAGAAATAGAGGCTGTAATTTAGTCTGGAACTAAATCTAAAGTAAAATGACATTGCAGTGGAATGAAACATAGAGTATACAGTAGTGAAATACTTCATCTCAAACATCTGGATGAAGAGCAATAAAGATGAAACCCCACAAACTACATCACAAGCATTTCTCTGTGGGGGTCCAGATAATGATCACACCTAAGTGCACGCCTTTCTTGACCTGCTGTTTGATGAAATTCCCTTAATAGGTTCATAAAGAAGACACAGAAGTACCAGTGCAGTAACAGTCTACACTTGTCCACCTGAGGGTCTGAATCATTAGCACATGTTAAGCATTGTGAGGACCAGCTATGAGGCTTTGGGACAACTAACAAATACATCTGTATTCCTCTCTTCTACTTTGGGCATAATGAGAAAAGGAAAAAGATGGCATTAAAAAGACTTTCACTTCAAAGGAGAAAAACAGGAAACTGCACACAACTTACAGTTAAGAGAATAAAACTTTTGTCTCTGTAAAATAAAGACAGCTTATAACCGAGTTCTACACACCAAAACAACTGGGAGAGCTACTCCACCTAAAAAAAACTAATTCAAATTTTGGTCAAAACACAAACACAGAGTTTCAGCCTAACCGGCCTGCTCCTACCGTCACCTTTCGGAGCTATTTTTTTAAACACACGGGACGGACAAGCCTGAGGCAAAACCTCTGTGCCAGCTCACTTCAGCTGCAGCCTCTGTCTTTGGGCATCCTGAGGCCGCGGCAAACCCGCCCAAGTCCCTCTCACTGACAAATCCCACACAGCGCAGCCAGGTCGGAAAACCGGAGCCGCAGAGGCTTCCGGCTTTCATTTAAATTAAAAAAAACTAAAAAAATCGTCTCTTCCGGGAAGGGCGCGGGAGAGCCAGCGGGGCCGG
>VZTL01055314.1:0-10230 GCA_013400535.1 Scopus umbretta | reverse complement strand
GGGTCTGTGCCTGCGGCCCGAGTGGGAGAGGCCGGGGGCGCCCGAGGATTCGGCTCCCCGGGCCTGAGGGACCGGTCTCCGGGTGTGAGCCCGCTGGTAGCCGCTTTGCCTTAAGGCTCGTCACGCAGCCGGAGTTCTTCGGGAAACGATTAGGAACATACGATGCAGAGCAGCCCGCGGAATAAACTCTGGTTTATCCTGACTTTGTGCCGCAGGATACGATAGAACGGCATCTTTTTTTCCCTCTTTTCCCCATGATATCTCCTGTCCGGGAATGGATATTGCCATTCCATTATTTCTGAGTGTTTCTATTAATACGCTGTTCCTGCGCTTCACCGGTGGCCTCGTCAGAACGTCGCCAGCGTGCTCTGGAAACATCGCTGTCCTCTGGTCCGTAAGCCCTGAAACGTTACGGCATCCTCGAAATGTATCCTTGGTGAAGGCTTTAATACATTTTTAAAAGCTTTCATCTTGGAAGTACTTTTATTAAGGCAATGAGAATGCTGCTATGTTTAAGTATCTCTTGAAATTGCAGCCAGGCTACCCATCCTGCTTTCTTTTTAATACTGCTGATTTGCGTGTTTACATGCAACTCTCCAGGAGTCTTCGCTGACTGCCTGCAAATGGAGCGATTGCTGCAGCTGGTGGTATGTAAATACTTCTTTACGTTGTGCTGCAGTTCCAGAAAGCAGTATTCCGCAAACATCGTGGTATAATAAAAATAATGTATCTACTTAAATGTGTAAGGATGTGCTAAAAATGCTAAGCTTTGGCTTAGTCTCTCTGAAAACAAACTTTCAGATGGTGCATATTTTAGCTGGACCACCTACCGTATTGCCAGAGATACTGTGGTTTATTTGGCTTGCCCCCTAAATTCCTCGATTTGTCAACAGCATGTGGAACTGAACAACACCACAAAATCCCTGGAGCACTCTGTGAAACAGTGACGTGAAGCAAAAAGTGCTGATTAGTCCTGGATTGCCAGAAATGGCAAAATGAGACCAAAATTCCAGCTCTAACCTATGTGAAAATCTGTAGTATTTGTAGCTAAGTGGAAGAGGTCTGTTTTCAATTAAAACCCAATTCATTTAGAGATTTAATGTGGGTTAAATTAAGGGTGGTCTTTTCAATATCCAAAAGTGGTTCTGAGAACAGACTGGAGTCTGTTTTGTAAAAAGAAAGGAGTTTTATTTTCTTTCTGAAGTACACATATGTAGAAAGTACATATATTTGGCTCTCCAAGCTAAATAGCTCTCCAAAGTTAGCTCCCCACGCTAAATATAGCTTTAAGGGATACAAAAAGATAAACACTATGTCATTATATATTAATAATTACAATTTTTCTATTTGTGGTATTTTTCTTGTTGCCACAAGTCCATGCATTCAAGCAGAACAGTCATTTTACCATAACATGATCTTACATTTTGAGAAACATAAATAGTTTTGATATATTTATGTATTTTATTACTACAGATAGATATAAATATTAAATGTAGAGGTTTCAAAAATAGCCAGTATCTTGTTAATTGAAAGTACTTATTTTTAAAAGTATTTGTCATAGATTTTCCTTTAAGTAACTTTATCTATCAGAAAGACCTCAGCCATCGAGACGTGCCATTCTTAGATGCTACTCAGTGCTGCCTGTCAAAAAATGTCACATACCTGCTAGTAAATGCAGACTCAGATTCATCACTGAACGTATGTCACGGATTTCACCACAGCTGAGAAATCTGCTGAGATCTGTGAGGCAGTTCATTGTATACCAGAAAAAGGATATTCCTGATAACTTGAGGTAGTAGCAGCTAGTGCTGAACTTGTGTTTCAGCAGGAATTTGCTCTCTGTGCAGCTTTCAACACTATCCTCTTCTCTTCAGTGTATGTTAGAGATCGGAATGGAATGTTTGTCATAGAGGCTGAAGACTTCTTACTGCAATTCAAAATGTGAGACTATACTGATGAGAAATGGGCTTTGGAAAATCATAGTTTAATAGAGGGAGAGAGAAGGACATGTGTAAAGTTACATGTTAACTTCACTGCGCAGCAGTATAGATATAATACCATATTAAGACTGAAATTTACTGTTTTTCTTATTCTAGGTTGGCCTTTCTATTGAAGGTGTGCATTCTACTTCCAGTGCACTGAATTTTTAGAGAATAATCTTTGGCAATTTATTCTGTTTAATTCTGCTACAGTTTTCCTCTGTTGAGTTCCTTATAAAAAACGGTGTCAGTTGTATTGCAGTATTCATCTTTTACCACAGCTATGTGCCATCCATTTGCTTTTCTGGTTCCATTTTTTTTGCTTCTTTTTGAATATGAGAGCTCACTTTGTTTAAGTAGTGTGAAGATACTCACTGTTTGAACTCTCAGGGACCTTAAGTTAAAACAGTACTTTCTTACTCCCATTTAAAGCTTGTTCTAGCTGTTCCTGCACAGGTTGTTCCTGTGGGAGGTTGATACTGCAGCTGTCCAGAGGGGTACCAGCTTTCCAACTTCATTCTTATGGACTGTCTGTACTATATGTATTTTGTAGAAGTATTACTCTATATAAAGCTCCATATATATCCAGGGTAAATCTGAACACAGAACAACAAGCAGAAAAGCCTGCTCATGGTGAATTGTTGATAACATAGATGCTTCAGGAAATGTTCAGCTGGAAGCTCAAAGACTCTTCATTTGATGGGTTTTCCGAAGATGTCTAGTCCTAGCCACTGTTTTGGCACATTCCAGACAGTAGGTGGACAGCTTATCCTTAAAATCAGAAAAAGGAGCTGAAAAACTGTATTCTTGCAGGCAAACTAAGTACCTTTTCAAATTGAATACCTTGCTAATTTCAATTTAGCAGTTAACTAGTAAGGAAAACTGGTAGCAATATGCAATTTTGCACTTCTTCAAGTGAGCTCACTGTATGTCAACAGCAAGTGAATTCCCATTACTTGCACTAGTTTATGGCCTAGGTTGAGACACACATGCATGTAAGCTTTCGCAATGGTTTAACTGTTCAATAATAGGTAAGAAATAGCGCTTTGTGAGATAAACATTTTTAAATGCTTTCATTTTTGTGGACAATATGCTTTTGGTAACTCGGTTTTGAATAACTTAAAATCCTGTTAGAGGACTGAGGGATGAAATCTGGTTCAGTGACTGTTCATCAGTAAACTGTAATCTAGAAATTCTTAATGCAGCATTTATCATTATGAGTAGTCAGCTTTCTACAGCAGCCATTTGAATTTGGAAGCAGATAATCGAACACCACCCCACCAAAAACACCACCATGATATTTAGGAAAACATCGTGAACAAGGATGTTCAGGATGAATATACGCTATTGAAAAGACACTGGTTACAAGATTGCTACAGAGATTGCAATTTCAGTTCATAATTCCATTTATGATGTTACAGAAAACCTTGAAATAAAATGATAGCTTTGTATTTTTCCGGAGGGTGCATTTTCCACTTTATATTCTAAATGATGGAATGTAAATCCATTTATCTGAATAAAAATGAGTCATTCAGTGGAGTTTCATTTCACTTTTTCAAAAATCAAATAAATGCACAATGACTTGGAGTCTCTTTGCTTCAATTTTTCAGTATTTGAGATGGCTGTGTCTCATGGGCAGTGTTTCCTTGGCTTAAGTTAAAATAGTGCGTAAAAACTAAGTCTCACACCTTACACCACTCAAAAAATACAAATTAGATTAAAATAAGTAATTTATACATCAGATTAAGACCCTTTAGGCTTTAATGTAAAGTGTCATTTTTTATGCCTTGAGGGAATGGTGGTGAAAGTCCACTTCTAGTCAATACCTGAAAACCCCGTACTTCTTAGAAGTGCTGGTGGGAAGGTCTGGCAATTTAAGGTCCCCACAACTATCTAACAGTTTGGGTCTTAGGTCTAACAGAGTTGTGAAATCTTGGCCAAATGAATTGAAACATTCTTGTTTGTATAAGAAGCACTTTTATTATACAAATAGTATCTTATTTAGTTATATAATAAATATATAAAATATAGAAAACAGTTTGTGTATAAGAAGATAATTCTTGACAGTGCAAACAAAAGTTGGGAGAAGAGGGTCTAATGTTATGGGCAAATATTTAGGACACAGTGACCTTTGAGTTTTAATCCCTCTTCTGACATCAAATACTTTTGTGCATTTAAGTAGTTTAAACTGTGTCCCTTCTGTAAAGCCATAATCATCATGATAATCAACCTTAACTACATTAAAGGGGTGTTCAGATTAGCTAGAGTGTATTTTTGAAAATGCTTTGAAGATGAAAAGCACTGTATCAGGGTAAAAGGTCTTAGTATTTTCTTATTACAGCAAAAGTTGCTGTAAAGAAATAACACTGCTGTGTACACATAGCTGAGCTTTGAATTGCTTTTGCTAATGCTACTTCAAAGAGAAAACATTTGCATTGAAGAGAAGGGAAAATAAAGGCTCAGACAAGTCAAGTTTACCTTCTACATTCATTCATGCAGATCTCAGTGTCAGGAGTTCCCATTATGCTATACTGCTTGCAGACACTCTTGTTTCTGTCCTACAAATTCATAAAATTTATTTCAATAGTGATGGAGTATAGCACACGTTAAAAGAAGAGCATCCTCTGTATCCTTCTATATCAGCCAAGACTTGACCCAGAGATGAAGCCTGTATTTACCATAAGCTCTTTCTATGAAACTAACTTTCTTTTGCACATTCCATGTAGTTTTTATGTTTTCTCCTGTATACTTGAAAGAATTTGTTGGACCCTGTCTCTAAAACAATAATTTAAGATTTCAACTGACTGCAAAGAAAAATGGATGTCTGTGTTTGGTGTTAGGACAAATAATTTTTAAGCATAAATAAACTTCAAGGCGACTGTACGGAAGCATCCAAGAATCATGTTCAGGAATACTTGAAAATCTAAGTTTCCAGCTGTTTATTACAATCCACTACTTAGCATTTATTTTTTCTCCAGCTCTGTTGTCGAGCAGAAAGGTCTGTGAACTCTCAAAAGCATGCCAGCCAAAGGCTAATTGAAGAAGTTCAAGCAACCTTCATCAAAAGCTGAAGTGAAGGTGGCTGTCTTTACATTGACTCTGGTATGGGACTGTAACACTTTACATTGGTCCATCCAGCTGCAAAAAGAACAGCTGGCTGTTCCCCAATTTGCAACAAGTGGAAGTATCTTCAAGGAACAAGGGAAGTATCTTTTAGCAACACAGAAACATCAGAAAATCCCTTCCCTACCATGATTTTTTCTCAAGGAGGAACCATCAAGAAGCTGACCTCATCAGCTTCAAAGCTGTGATGTGCTCCCTGAGCACTGAATAAACATAATGCGGTGAAGATTGCACAGTCCACAGACAGACCAAGTCTGCCAATTGCAGGTGAAAGGAGGAGAATTTTTCACCTTACAGGTAATTTACTGATGTAGTATTTTGGAAGGCTTCCATGCAAAGAAACACACACGGTATGAGATCATATAAAATCTACTACTAGGTAAGGTAGGTCCAGAACCTTGACATTTGACGTTACTGAAAAAAGTTACTTCAGAAAATAAAATCTGTACTATAATTAAGCAGTCATACTTTTCTTCCCGATTGTAGTGTATGTCCTCAAAGTCCCCATTACCTTCAGTGATGCCACAGAGAAAAGGGAGCCCCACATCATGTGGGAAATGACTACAGAAGATGAACATTATTTCAATTAATAGCTTCACTGGTCTGCTAGAATGAGAGGTGCACGCTTCTCCCTAATATTGCCCCCATACCAGTTAATTAGTTTTTGTGCATGAAGCACATGAGTACATCTGTACCACCTGTGCATAGAAGTGCTTATAAAATTAATCTAGGTAGATATATTATGAGCTGCCTCCCCATGTGGCTTTGCTGGAACTTGCTCATCTACCACATGCTTTTACTTCCAGCATTTTTTTTTAACACACACAGCAGCTTAGCTCTACGTCCATCACACAAATATTAAAAGGGGAAGAATGAAAAAGACTGGCATAAATTTTCCGTTGCTTTATGCTGATATGTAGTTACTTGAACCCCAGCTGGATTTTTTTTACCCATAACTCCACTTCAACTGTGTCTTGACTTCAGGCTCTTGACTCTTCTTGGCTCTACTCAGGCATCACTTCTGTATGACTTTGATGACTAAACGTTTGGTCCTGGTGGTTGTAAACTGCATCCCAGGGGACAGGCTCGGAGACATGGTGACTCAGAGGCGTCTGACGCAGACTGCCTCCCCGCTTCCTCCCGGCCACGGGCGTGCAGGCACTCACTGCTGGCCTACTGTATCCTTCAGTTATTACATGCCCATCCCAGACAGCCTTGCTGTGGATGGTGAGTAACGGGAGTGGGGCCAGATCTTCACCTTGTTCATGCCTCTGCCTGCTCCCATTAAGTGGGCTCCCAGTCCCATTTGTCTACGGTTAGACCCCTGGTCTGTCAGGTCCTCTGCGGAGGTGAATAGGTACATGGGCATTTAACGCTTTGTTCTGATGTTTGCTGGTACTTCTAGCCAACGTCGGTCTATGCTGTGACAAATGAAACCCACATCACCCTTTCATGTGAGTCCATTGCAGGTACAGCTTTATGTCCTTCAGCAATGTGATTTTACTCCAGCAGCGGAATAGCTCCTTTTCCTTGTATGAGCACTTCTTTGTAGCCTGTGTGGCAACGCAGGTTAAGCCTTGATGTATATGTCATCTTCTGGCTCATCATCCAGCTTTAAATAGCAATTATAAATTAGGTCCATGCATCTTACCTTAAAAAAAGGAGTTTTATATGTCTTCTTTATGTTGCCATTTTCCAAAATAAATAAAGAGGCTTGAGCTAAGGAGACAACTTAAAAAAGGGTTTAATTCAGTATGTATTGTAAAATATTGGCATTGAAGGTTAAGAGGTATTTAAAAGTTTATACCTAATATTTTTGTTGGTCCCATTGTAGGGTGACTAACACAATGTAGTGAGTAAAACAAAACCCCTAAATCAAAGGACATTAATTTCCATCTTAGTAAAGGGACAATGCTTTGCATAGAGTTCATGTCTGCCAGTATCCATTATGTGAACGGCATTAATCTCATTGTAGTTGAGAATCATGCAATATTTTACAAGTATTTTTCCTAACACCCCCCAAATGAGATGGGAAAGCTACTTACAGATGATAGGCTAAAGGCTTGATAAAGGGAGAGGTCAGGGTGTTGAAATACTGAAGACCTCAGCTTGTGCTCAGGTCTCTATGTAGGTGATCAGTTAATGGGGAGAGCTGCACACCTCGTAATGAGATCAAAGTACCCGAAATGCTAAAAGAGCCATCACCCAGAACTTGCAGAGTAACTTCTGTGTTGTCCCTGCTACAGGTTGAGTCTTCTGGCAAATGGGAGCAGGAGGGCAGTGCAATCGCAGTGAGTAGTTCTGCCATGGTCATGTCTGCAAAGAGAAGGGAAAGAATTTCACAAAAAGCCTTTTCCAGGAAAATTCTCTGGGTCTCAAGTGAACACAGAGGTGCATCCTGAGATGTCACTGCCCAGGCAACTGACTCTCACTCAGACTCATGCACAAGGAAAACAACTCCTTCATTGTGACAGGGAATCTCCATCAGATGCTCAAGTGACAGAAGGAGTTTTCAGAAGCTGAATTTTTGTCTATGAAAAAAAGGCTATCTAATTTCCACTATTGCCTTTGAGCAAGATTTGAGAGATAGCTAGAAGGTAAAAATCACAGTTCTTGGGATCAACATCCTTTGCTGCTGTTTTTTAGCTACTGTAATAGCTAAATTAACAAGAGTATTACTGTGCAGTGTGTCTCTTCTGAAACTATGCCTTGCTGTAGCCACCAGTGCACCTTTGCAAGGAAAAATCTTTACTGAGACAAGTAAAACTGCTATTAATTGTGAGGGCAGTGCTTTGCAACTGCACAGCATGTATTGAGATGGTCTGTGCTTCAAACAGCTTACTGTTTACACAGATCCAAACAGACAGAGAGGACATGAGACACAAACAGAAGGAACTAAAGCTACTTAGGCAATGAAAATACAGAAACAGAATCCAGGTCTCCTGATTCCCAATCCAATACGTCTTCCACTGACACAGGCTAAGTTACAGCCACTGAGCTTCCTCAAGCAATGACAAGCTGTAGTGGTCCAAATCCTAGTATTGAGCTCATTTACATTAAGAACTCATCCTGATGCTGCTGTGCACTCATTGTCCCTCCACTATTGAGCTATTAGCTCAACCATCTGCACCCCTCTCTGCTTAAGAAAAAGGACTTTGCCAAATCTTCCCCAGCTTTCCTTCGGATAATGCATAAGGACAGATTTAATTTGTAATGACTTCTGAGCGTTCTCAAACAACTGTGGAAAGCAGAAGGAAAGCAGCAGAAGACCATGATTGCCTCTAGAGTTAATCAGGCTGATTTAAATGAAATGGGAACAGTTTTAGGGGCCTAAAAAACCCACATGGACATAATGAACTGTTTAACAGGTTTGTGAGCCCAGTGTAATCACCACTGTGCTTCTAAAAATATCTTTTTTCCTGTTTTCTGATTTAATAAGAGTAGATTTATTTAACAAGATCATCTTCTTTTTCTAAGTAATTAATATAAACCTTTGGATGAAGAAAGGGGAGTTATGCTGTGTTATAATGCATTATCAAAATAATTTCAGTTTAACAAGCTTTAGCAAACTGTCAAAATCTGTTAGCAGTGTAAAACCCTGCAGCCATAAAGAAGCTTCTTGTGTTGATAGTCCTGCCATGAAGAAAAAGCAGAGGGCTAAAGGAAACAATGCACTGCACAGACATAACGGCGGGCCCTGGTAGGGGTGTTCGCAGTGGGCCCGTGATTTGGATCTGTGCAAAATTAAGAGCTGTACAGTCTGAGGTACCACATGGTGGAAGAGCATTTCTTGGCTGTCCTGAAACAGGATATACCACATTTTATGGATTTAGGTAGGAGATAAAAGACTAAAGTATTGCTGGAGGATGCATAGCTGGGCTACTTCAGCTGCTGAATGAAGAGGCGTCTAAAGAAGTAATTCTCAATGCCCTATTTAGAAAGTACTTAAAGTCAGTGCCTGTGGTGGGCTCTAAGGAAACCATTTTCAACAATGGAAAACTGCTTACGCCACAAAAGATTGTATGAATGCATAACTCATTTGAATTGTGGAAAGGAAGGTTGACTGGGAAAATAAAGAAAGATTGGCAGAATAGCAAATTAAATATAAATGGATGTGTGAGCAGGCAGGACACAGTGCTATCCTGTGTGGGTGTACATACTGATGGTCTGAATGTGCTGCTTGCTGTTGTTGTGGAAATGTGCTAGTTTAAAAAATGGCAGGACAGAAGTGGGGGATTTCAAAAGCTCTTGGCAAAGAGCTACTGACTCAGTAGGAACAGCACAACTTCAAACCCACCTGAAAGGCAGCAGTAAGTGCTCCTTTATCTTCAATATTATTAACAGCTGTGTCATAGACTTTTGAGTGAAGTTAACCTTATGATAATAGCTTTTTATATAAGACACAGAAAATAATGGCTGTGGAAGGAAAAAAAAAAAACAAACAAGCAAGAAACTAGAATACACAGCTAATATATCTAGCTACTTTGGCCTGATTATCTAATCTATTTTTCAGCTGATATTCTTGTTAGGGGAAATTTCTATTTAGTTATCTCTCTAAGTCGGTAAGGAACTGAAAAGAAAGTAAACAAAGTATTCTTGCAATGAGTTGATGCTCTGCATGGTATGTGCTCTGATATCCTGGACCACAATAGATGACGTCAATGGAAGCAGAGCGCATGCTGGTTTCCTGTGAAAGGATCTTTGCACCATGCACAGAGGGGGAAAAGAAACCCATCTTAGTGGATGAGGAAAAGGCTGTGGATGCATGTTGTCTCCCTAGAATTTAGTAAAGCTTTTGTCACCATTTCCCACAGTGTTCTCCTGGAGAAACTGTCTGCTCATGGCTTGGATGGGTGTACTCTTCACTGGGTAAAAAAACTGCCTGGTTGGCCAGGCCCAAAGAGTTGTGGTGAATGGAGTTAAATCCAGTTGGCAGCTGGTCACAAGTGGTGTTCCCCAGGGGCTGGTATTGGCTCCAGTTCTGTTTAATATCTTTATCAATGGTCTGGATGATGGCATCAAGTGCATCTTCAGTCAGTTTGCAGATGACACCAAGTTGGGTGGGAATGTTGATCTGCTTGATGGTAGGAAGTCTCTGCAGATGAGTCTGGACAGGCTGGATTGATGG
>VZTL01055312.1:0-14359 GCA_013400535.1 Scopus umbretta | reverse complement strand
TTCTGATTATCTCCCCCATCCCATTGCGGGGGTGGGTGTTGCATCTCTTGCAACAGACCACCTTCGGCTGAGGTAGCACGGAGGCCCAACACCCCGCCTCCGGGCCAATGAGCACTGACACCAATATGAGGATGCTGCAAATGGCGTTTATTAATAGGTTGCATAGCAATATACACTCCGCTGCCTTTCGTTACCGCCCATAAGCTATACGTCACGAGGGGTAGGAATACACATGTCAAAGGGGGAGGCCCCTGTTCTTTCCGTTACATCGCGTGATCTTCCAACCAATGGCTATCCCCTACAGGTGAGGAGGGTGAGCGGCAGCTGTGTGGTCCTTAGTTGTCAGCTGCGGTTATACCACAACATACTTACCTTTTATAGCTTATTAAATAAAATTAACCTTATGTGTCACTGAATGGTGTGGTTCTGTCCTCATGTCCATCCCATTCAGATTCCCTCCAGAGCAGCGTAAGAACAAGGATAGCACAGCTGACATTTTGGGCCATTGGATTTACTGAATGCCATCTGAACACCGGTGCTGTCTTCTCTTGGGGTTCACTGCATTTATAGGTGGCCAATATCTGATGCTTCAGAGGAAGAGGGGAGGAAAAATAAAACATAATTCAAAGGAAGAAAAAAAAACTTTCTTGCCTCTGCAGTGAATTTCTATTTTCATAGCCACTCCCATCAAAATCTTTCGTGTTGTTCCCCTACAAGAGTAGCTGGCCTTGTGAACAAATATCAAGAAATAATAAGCATTGTCTGCATGAAATGCATATGGAGATGACATGAAATGCTGCAACTCTAACTTATTCTTCTAATGATTGCTCAGAGTATACATATGTGCTTTTAACCATTTGTTGAAGGAGTTTGCAGCTCCCTGCTGAGGCACTGTGTCTTCATACAACTCCAGAGAGGCTGTGCCTGTCAGTGCAGTGCCCCATCTCAGCCATCATTTTCTTCACTTCAAGAGCAAAGTCAGAGAACTCTCAAGTTCACCTCGCACAAAGTAGCTTGACTCCCTGTGGGCCCTGAAGCAATCAGCATCAAGTGGTGAAATCCAACAAGAAAAAAAAAAAAAAAAGAAGATAACTCAGGTACAATATGTATACCTTAAAAGTTAGGAAGAAAGAGAAAAGGATTGTAATAGGATATCTGATATTTTACTAACAGCTGTCCTTTGGGAATTGTAAATTCCCTGTAAACTTCACAGAAAGAAAAGCTGAAAGATTATTCATCTGAAACTAGTGAATGAAGAAAAACACAGCTGGAAGATTAAAAAAGTGTTCATTCTGCAACAGCAATGGCTTTATTAACACTTCAAGAGGAAGATAAGAGATGCTGTCAATGCTGTATTTGTACTTGTGCACCGCACAACAAAAGGGAAGGGAGATGGGGGTGCTAAAAGTTTTGCAGGGGCCTAAATTAGTAAACACAACTAGTTTTAATACAATGGAAACCCAAGGCTTAAGCCATTGGAGACATTTCCTGTAAAATGGCACAAAAACTAGACACTCCTTATTCCAAGATTGTTTGTTTCTGCTTTGTTTTACTAGGCTTGTTTTAGCCCTTCTGTTATTAAAGAGGAGATGGAGTGACATGGATAAGAGCAAAATAAAAAAAAAGGTTTTGCCTGAACAAGAGGAAACCTCAGATTTAAGCGCAATTTCATTTGAAAGACAGATGAAGGGAAAACACTGATTTACCATGTGTGGTAAATATTTCAAAATAACTGAAAAATGCCTTTCTTCCTACAGATGCATGAATAATGTCTTTGTGCATTACTTTGTTCATTAAGCCAGAAATCTTCAGTGTCATCCAAGTGACTGAATATATTTTCAGGTTAATGAAGTGACTATGACTTCCCTTGGATTAGAGAGAACCAATACTAACATGTAGGCCTGAATGATACTTACTTTAAAAAGATGTCTGGAAGAGTTTTCTAGAACATGCATGGTTTCACTACCTTCCACTGTGTAAAAAATACAAGGATCATCAGAATGCTTTGAAAATAACATGAAAATCAGGTAGGGAACTTGAAACACAGGTTTATTTAAGAAAGCACAAAGAAATAGCATAATAATTTTAACTAAAAAGAACTTAAAATGTTTATGTCTGATATCAGTCTATGTTTAATAAAGTCATGACCCACCTTTTAGAAAGGTATTGGAGCATGAATACTATGAAAACAGGAAGATGTTACATATAGGAACTGTACAAGTCATGAAGTACTACAGTAAACTGGGAGACTTCTGTCTTTATAATGAATGTTTAGACCCTGATATATGTTAATAAACTATTGGATTTGGAGTAAACAAACCTGCTGACAATAATCCAAGTTCCTTTTATATCACCACCTGTTCTTACTTCAACTCATAAATTCAGACTTACCAACTCCAGTATAATGATCATAATGAAGTAAACTTTGAATTTGCAATACCTTTGCTTATTTTCAGACCTAGAAATCATAATTTTAGTATACTTCAACCATATAGCCTAAGTGATTGGTTTGCTCAATGATCTTAAAGGTCTTTTCCAATCTAAATGAGTCTATGATTCTATCATGTTAAGATTTATTATTTCTCTTTTAAAGACTTTTACTCCCTGAGACCAGGTAGAATCTGGGTACAAGGACCCATTATCATATTTTCAACTTCACTGGAGATCTGCTTAAATCTTTTGTGGACTAAATTCACAAGAACTGTGACTAAGTTTATGCATTCTGATGATAGATATAAATAGCATTTATCATGGCTCAAATAGGAGCTCATTCTTGCATAAAGACAACATCTCTTACAATGCTGATCATCCTCTCGGAAGCAACAGTTTAGCAAAAGAGATGGAAACAAGATGACTATATATACAATGAACACATTAACCAATAGCAGCGTGATCCCATTTTATTATCTTCTCTCTGGATGTTTGGTAATTTCCTCTCATGCTGGTTCAGAGTAAGCTTAAGCAGAGCAGCGTAGAAGACAAGATGCAGTGTGCTGCTACAGTTCTTTCTTAAATTCTGGTACTGTTTTTTACCTCTGACACTTCCATGTCATTGGATTGTGCTTGTTTGAGGAAAGTAATACTGAAATTATTTTTTCATGGGTAGCTGTCTTCAGTTTAGGAGGTTGTATTTTTTTGTTGTTTGTTTTGGTTTGGGTTTTTAAAGTATTCCTATTAAATTGATTTGTTACTCAGGAGGTGTTGAAAAATTTCATAGTCGTAGAAGAGTGGTAGGTAAAACAATAGCTTTTAATCTGTTGCTGGCTAACATTAAAAGGTTTTTGACCAGTGGCATTCAGCTAGATTTTGTGTAACTTGCAGAGACAAGACAATTGAAAGACAAATTAATCTACGACAGCTTCATTAAGAAAGATTTTAATAGCAGCCTGTAGTCATCTGAATCCTAACTCAGGAAGATAGATGTGATTGTCTATATTTATTGTCCCACAAAAGAGCACTGTACGGTGCTAGGTTTTAGGTTTAACATAATGTAACAATCAGGGAAGTATTTGGAAAATCTTGTGACTCTGCCTTAGTAAAAGAGAGATCCGAGAGCTTTACTGAACATGTTCTTCACATTTTAAAAACCTATAGCCACTTCCTAGCCCAGCTTTCACTGCCTTCTCCAATGACAGACACCTACACTGCAGCAGCCATTTAAATAATCTACTGTATCCCACCAGTACAGAGAATGTTCACATACGAAACCAGCAAATGTGAAGCAGGCTCTTCTCTGATGAGTAACCTCTTGGGCAGTTAATGAGACAAAAACATTACTCTCAGCTGAGTGAGATGGCAGCTGTGTTCCACAGCCTACCAAGAGCAGACAGACTGGCCCCTCTGGACTAGGGTTTTCACTTGTGGGAAATGCTTTAGGCTGAAGGGGTCATTTGTGGTACTACAGGCATCCAACGTGAAAGTCACCTCATCTTCCTTCCCCTGTATGGATGATCTGCCTGGAGGACTACAGCTCTCAAAATGCAAGTTAGGGGAAGAGGGGAAGAGGCTAGAGAGCTTTACTAAACAAGGACTCTCCAGATATTAGGTCAATATTAATATAGGCATTTACAAATAGCACATATTTATCATAGGTAGCAATTTGNTTACCTCTGACACTTCCATGTCATTGGATTGTGCTTGTTTGAGGAAAGTAATACTGAAATTATTTTTTCATGGGTAGCTGTCTTCAGTTTAGGAGGTTGTATTTTTTTGTTGTTTGTTTTGGTTTGGGTTTTTAAAGTATTCCTATTAAATTGATTTGTTACTCAGGAGGTGTTGAAAAATTTCATAGTCGTAGAAGAGTGGTAGGTAAAACAATAGCTTTTAATCTGTTGCTGGCTAACATTAAAAGGTTTTTGACCAGTGGCATTCAGCTAGATTTTGTGTAACTTGCAGAGACAAGACAATTGAAAGACAAATTAATCTACGACAGCTTCATTAAGAAAGATTTTAATAGCAGCCTGTAGTCATCTGAATCCTAACTCAGGAAGATAGATGTGATTGTCTATATTTATTGTCCCACAAAAGAGCACTGTACGGTGCTAGGTTTTAGGTTTAACATAATGTAACAATCAGGGAAGTATTTGGAAAATCTTGTGACTCTGCCTTAGTAAAAGAGAGATCCGAGAGCTTTACTGAACATGTTCTTCACATTTTAAAAACCTATAGCCACTTCCTAGCCCAGCTTTCACTGCCTTCTCCAATGACAGACACCTACACTGCAGCAGCCATTTAAATAATCTACTGTATCCCACCAGTACAGAGAATGTTCACATACGAAACCAGCAAATGTGAAGCAGGCTCTTCTCTGATGAGTAACCTCTTGGGCAGTTAATGAGACAAAAACATTACTCTCAGCTGAGTGAGATGGCAGCTGTGTTCCACAGCCTACCAAGAGCAGACAGACTGGCCCCTCTGGACTAGGGTTTTCACTTGTGGGAAATGCTTTAGGCTGAAGGGGTCATTTGTGGTACTACAGGCATCCAACGTGAAAGTCACCTCATCTTCCTTCCCCTGTATGGATGATCTGCCTGGAGGACTACAGCTCTCAAAATGCAAGTTAGGGGAAGAGGGGAAGAGGCTAGAGAGCTTTACTAAACAAGGACTCTCCAGATATTAGGTCAATATTAATATAGGCATTTACAAATAGCACATATTTATCATAGGTAGCAATTTGCTTTTCACTTTAGAACTCTTTCAACATATAGTACATACAAGTGTAATGCTTTATTTTATACTCCTTGGAAATAAAGCTGGTTCTATGCTTGGTATTTCACAGTTTAAAGAACTTTTATTAGTACTTACTGGACCACACTTGTCCGAGCCTTAGCAATAATCTTCTACAATTTTCCTTCTTTGGGAGGTTTTGTCTCTTGTTTTGAAAGGATTCAAGGGAGTTCTAGGATATGTTTAAAACATTAACCCCAATTCAATTCTATATTGCACTGATATTAACTTGAGAGAGATTTATGTCAATTAAACCAGTATAACTCCTACTTGAATACAGCCCAGGAAAGTGGGAGATCTTGCAACATACCCACTTACCACATTAAAGGAAACCATTTGCATTTTTTTTCATAAATTTGTCATGCTACAAACTTTCCTGTATGTCATATTTCTTTTGTGTCTTATTTTTCACATTGGTGTGTGATTAAGATGCAAGTGACTGGAATATTGGAATGTCCACACAGATAGTGCTCTAAAAGAGTTGAGTGTTTTTAAAATACCAAGAGATATGGACAGTAGTATACAGGCCAAAAAATGGCTACAATCTGTCATGCATCAGTGCATACAGAAGACGAAGCCACAGTCACTGGACTATCTGTTTTATTATTGTATATTTTCCTTGTATTTGTACTTTGCAAAGTTGCACAGAACCAAACAAGCCACACTCTGTGTTCTCCATACTGAATGCAAAAACCATCGGGTAAAATATTCCAGGACCACGTTAGGAAAAAAAAATCCTCCTGGGAATGTATTACTTGGCCTGACAAAGATGTTGACAGTAGCTTCACAATACTAAAGGAGAATTTGGAACCTGAAAGGAAATGCAACAGGAAAGAGAGTAAAGCGCTCCCTAGTAGCCTGACTGAACATCCCATCTGTGTATGATTTCAAGGTTAAATATCTAGACATTGTCAATGACAGTTTTTTAGGCTTGGCACAGACCAATGTGTAGGAGTCAGTTCAAGTGATATCATTAGAAGTCACTGTGTAATGAATAACCATAGGACACTTAGATTCCAAAATCCTGAAGCTACTAAATCAAAAGGTCTACTGCTGATTGATTTTAAAAAGAGAAATCACATATAAATGAGAAAAGTTATTAGAAAAAGGTTAAAGAGATTAATCATTCCCAGTGGCACAGTGACTATCTAATACCACCACATAGCTTCTCAAACAAAGGTATTCAACCTAATGGCAGACTTGAGAAAAACCAGCAGGCTAGGGGGTACCATTAGAAAGGGAAATCCTTTAAAAACCTTAAATTGTTGTCCTGGCTTCAGCTGGGATAGAGTTATTTTTCTTCCTAGTAGCTCATATAGTGCTGTGTTTTGCATTTAGTGTGAGAATAATGTTGATAACACACTGATGGTTTTAGCTGTTGCTAAGTAGTGTTTGCACTAGTCAAGGACATTTCAGCTTCCCATGCTCTGCCAGGGGCACAAGGAGCTGGGAGGGGGCACAGCCAGGACAGCTGACCCCAACGGGCCACAGGGCTATTCCATACCATATGGCGTCACGCTCAGTATCGAAACTGGGGGAGCTGGCCGGGGGGCAGCGATCGCTGCTCAGGGCCTGGCTGGGCATCGGTCAGTGGGTGGTGAGCAATTGCATTGTGCATCACTTGTTTTGTATATTATTATTATCACTATTATTATTATTAGTAGTAGTAGTAGTAGTAGTAGTAGTAGTAGTATCCCTTCCTTTTCTGTCCTATTAAACTGTCTTTATCTCAATCAATGAATTATACTTTTTTTTTCCTTCCAATTCTCTCCCCCATCCCACTGGGGAGGGGAAGAGTGAGTAAGCGGCTGTTGTGGTGCTTAGCTGCCTGCCAGGTTAAACCACAACAACTGTGTTGAAATTTGAATTACAGAAGAAATAATAATCATGAAGAGGTCAGTTATATGTAAAAACACAAAATGGCAGCACCAAAAAAAAGAGTTTGAGAAACGATGTGCAGATATCACAAAACCAAAGAATAAATCCATTTTGAAACAGATGAGGAAGAAGCCTTCTAGAAGTCTGTAGCATGAGGAAATTAATCAAAGCAAGAAAAGAGCATGCAGAGGAAAGGAGGCCATAGCAGAGAAGAAAAATTACTTGTTTATATCCCTGCTTAACATGGATAAGTTATAGGGAGGTTTCTGAGCTGAATCCTTTTTTAGCTATAGACACATTAAAGGATATGCCCAACCGTCAGCAGAATTTATTGAAGGAATAGACAAAATTAAGAGTAAAAAATTTGCAAGACTGATTGATATTTACCTTTGGGCTCTAGGAAGTCTTGAAGATGAAACAAGTAAATCACAAGCCTCTATCAGAAACAGTGTGGAGGCAGAGGACTGACACATATGATACCAATTATTTCAGAATGTTGTAGGGGAATCCAAGGACTGACCAGTAGCTCAACATGTCCAGCAGGTTAATTAGTTGAAAGTGGCTGAAAAAATAGAATTAATGTGCACCTGAATAAATATGAACCATTATGGTTCATAAATATGAATGATTAGGGAAGAGCAACACCGCTTTTGCAAAGGAATAGCACTTCTCACAAATATACAGTTCCCTGCAGCAGTCAGCAAGCCTCCAAACTGGAGCAAGCAGGCTGACATAGTGCGCCTTGACTTTGGAAAGGCATTGAACAATGTCTTCCACCAGGCTTTTAAAGAGATGAAAATGACTGTGGAAAAGGGGATGAAAATGGATAAGTAAATTATTCATTAAGAGATAGAAAACAAGTGGCAGAAATAGTTAGTTTTCACAGGGGAGGAAGGTTATTGGAATCCCTCAGAGATTTGCACTTGACACCATAATTTTTAATTTAGTCATTAATGATCTTGAAAAGAAGCCCAGCAGTGAGGTGGAAAAGTCTGTCAATGTTGATAAGTTATTTGGGACAATACATATGAGCAAAAGCACATCATTTTGAGAAAAATGCAAAAGCACATCATAGTAGTGACTGACTAGGTGACAAAATGGTGGATGAATGTAAAGGAGAAAGCACAAGTCTACTTTATTACCTTAAGTGTGCTTTAATTAATCTTTTGATAAATGAAATTTATGGAAGTTAAATACAGAATTAAAGTCATCAGTCCAAACAATACGGAACCCTTAGAAAACTCTCCAAAATACTGCTTCAGTTCAAAAATAGTATCTGCAAATTGCATCTTTAAGTCTACAGATACACTTCCCTTGTTTTTCAGGTTTTGGACAGAACCGACTAAACTGAAACATCTGATTTCTGCTCTGTTAAATCAAATCTAGCTATGAAAATTTCTGATGTAATGTTGCAATTTAATTTTTATTTTACATGTGGATAAATGATTTGATATCTTTTTCCAATGTAAAGATCCAGAAACAATGTCTCAATCAGTATTAAGCTACTGCAACTTTTAATGATCTTTCAAAATAAATATATTGCAACTGTTTTATGAAGCCAGGCCAACAATAAGAGTACCTAATACACACCACAAAATAACAAACAAAACCTAAAGCCAAAAATCTCCTCAAAGTAAACCTGAGAAACTTTTCTACATATTTCTCCCCCCACAGGGCACTTCACTTCAGTCAATATCAGTTCATGGAAACTGTTGTTTATGCATATTTTTCTGTCTGAAAAAAAAGTTTGCTAAACTCTTTCTGAATAGGTTTAGTTCAGAGAATTTGCAGAAAACCTTCTGTGCTGCTCAGCCTCTGAGTAGGCACAACACAGGTGGTTGGGAACAGCTATGCAGTATTATGTGCAAATTCCTTCATGACAAAAAAGGGGAAAAAAAAGAAGGCAGGAAAAACCAGAGAAAAGATACCTACCTGTCTAGGTCATCTGAAAAAGTCACAGGTCACAGGCCAGTCACACAAGTGTGCTGCATGTATTTGCAGCAACAGTGGTGCCAGCAGAGCCTCTCCAGGCAGGGGGGCACATACGGCATCCAAGCTGTGGTCATGCTCACAGGCACAACCCCATCAAGGCTGGGCAGTGCTACAGAAAACATAAAATGGCATGGGAGCAAAGTCTTACTAGGAAAAATCCTCAGATGAACATTGTTTCCCTTTTTTCCAACAGGTCATCACGTTTTTTATTTAGGGTACTGATAGAGCAAATAGATCCTCTCTTAGTATTGAGAATTTGCTGTTTTCCTATTTTATTAGACCCTTTCAATATTTTATCTACATTATCTATGGGATTGGTTGCAGGTATTTTTGCTGATTCAGGTAGCAAGGTAGCTGTAATAGCAAGATTTTTTTGGTCCTCTCTAGTTCCTTTTTGAAACTTTCCTGCCTCTTTCTTCAGCGATGCAGATATAAATCAAACAATTGTTCATTGTCTCCATATTCATTTTTTCTAAATGTAAGAATACACTCTGGTTCCTCTTCTGTAGCAAAGATACACAGTACATGTACATAGTTCAAAATGTTGACCATCTTTAATTTCCACTAAAATTAACAATATATGTGCATCTTTTGAAGATTTTGGTGACCATAACAGTGTCTGACTGTCATGCCAGTACTCCAGATACCTTATTAAGTTTGTATCACAGAGTTTTAAGGTATTGCAACTTTAAAAAATGAAATTAGTTGCCTTGCATTTAATATGATGAAATGTTAGTACTGCAGCCTTTCATTTGCCTTATCCTAGCCAAATAGCTTCTATTGCAGCCTTCACAAAATGTATAATTATGAAAGATGACACTTGAGAAGCTCGCTTAAGATAACAAAATAAATATACAACAAAAATAACTGAAAATAATAATTTTAATATCAGTTATCTCTTCCTCTCTCCCTTTTTCTCTCTTCACTTAAAAAATTACATCAGCTATAGCTTTGCAAAACTTAATTTAAACTGCCAATATCTAATTTAGAGGAATTTCCTAAAATGTAGTGTAAAAATACTAAAAGCCATCAGGCTTTATTATTCCCAACAAAATCAGCTTTTTTTTTCTAGTTTGATGAGTTTGTCAATTTCATGAATGACACTTACTCAACTCAAACTATGTCAAATTCAGAAAACACCATGAAAAAAAGCCTGAGCTAGGAAAAATGTTGAAAATTTTAAAAGAGAAGTTTGAACTATAGATCTGCGATATTGTTCATTTAAAGTCATCTAATTTCAGTTTCTCCAAACAAGTTAGTACATACTGGACAACTTTTTGACCAGCCTCAGATATTAAAGAAAACTATTAAGTTACTTTATGGCTTTAGAAATAAAGGGTCTCCTGGTACTTTTGTTAATATAAAATTTCAATGTCAAAGATTAATTCTTCTAAGATGTACACACTGTTATTTTAATTGACTACTGTTATCGGAAAAATCTTAGAGTGAATGCTTTTTTAAGTTGCTCATAGCTTCTAGAACTATATTTTCTTATAATTGTTTCATGATTACTTCAGGTATTGTAAGCAACAAACACATCTCAGTATTGATGAACTAATTAGAGAGGTCAAGACTGGTGACAGCCTCAGCTGTAGTGATCATGCCCTGATGGAATTCACAATATTGAAGGACATGGGCCAGCTGAAGAGTAGAGTCAGAACCCTGAATTTTAGGAAAGCAAACTTTCAGTTGTTTAAGGAGTTAGTGGATGGGACCCCCTGGGGAACTGCCCTCAGGGATAAAGGAGCTGAACAGAGCTGGCAGATCTTTGAGAATATTTTTCTTAGAGCACGAGAGCTCTCATCTTGCACACTCCCATGTGTAAGAAATCAGGAAAAGAAGGCAGGAGGTCAGCATGGCTGAGTAAGGATGTCCTGGTCAAACTAAAATATAAGAAGAAAATGCACAGGCAGTGGAACCAAGGACAGGTTTCCTGAAAAGAATATAGGGACACTGCCCAGATGTGTAGGGATGGGATCAGGAAAGANACTCTGCTCTTATGAGACCCCACCTGGAGTACTGTGTCCAGCTCTGGAGCCCTCAGCACAGGAAAGACATGGAACTGTTAGAGCTGGTCCAGAGGAAGGCCACAAAAGTAATCAGTGGGCTGGAACACCTCTCCTATGGAGAAAACCTGAGAGAGCTGGAGTTGTTCAGCCTGGAGAACAGAAGGCTCAGGGAAGATCTCATTGCTGCCTTTCAGTATATAAATGGGGATTATAGAAAAGATGTGGAGAGACTTTTTATGAAGGCCTGTAGTGATAGGACAATGGACAATGGTTTTAAATTGAAAGAGGACATAAGGAAGAAATTATTTACAAGAAGGGTGATGAGACACTGGAAGAGATAGCCTAGAGAAGTTGTGGATATCCCATCATTGGAAGTGTTCAAGGTCAGGTTGGACAGGGCTTTGAGCAACCTCATCTAACAGAAGATGTCCCTGCTCATGGCAGGGTATTTGGACTAGATGATCTTTAGCGGTCACTTCCAACCCAAATCATTCCATGATTCTATGATTCCATGATCTGTAAAGTGATTATTGCATTAGTTTGTAATACAACAAATTTGTGGTTCTTTAGGATGAAACACACAGTAGCACTGTAAATAATGAGACTGCCCCAAATGCTCACTTTTGTATAATCTTTCTCAGATTTATCAATGACTAATTTACATTGAGCATTTCAAAAAATCTGCTTGTCATATTTTATTGCAGCTAAAATTGTAGAAAAATAAGGCAGCTAAATGCATATCAAAGATGCAGAGGACAACTAGATTAAAAAAAAAAAAAAGCACTAGCTAGGAATATATGCTTTGAAATAATTGGAATGTTAAAAAATAGTTTTAAGGAATAAAGCCAATAAACATTATTTAACATGTAAGTTTCTAATCTGGAGCCTCTATATTGAACCATGTAAATGATGCATACATTTCTTCTTCCTTTTCTTAAGTTGATGTCCTCTCAGTGAAAATAATTTTTCTTGTAAGTGCTTGAAAAGTAGACCAATTTACAGAAATCATCTGCAGAATGTAATTGCCATCTAGTATTCCAGGCAGCTTTGCCCATCTATGGGGAGAAACAAATAGATAAGGGGGAAACATAAAAGACAAGCAATGAGAAAGAAGTGGAATTATAGACTGCTGAGAAGAAAAACTACTGCTATCAGTCCTGCCAGTTCATGAGAAACTCATCTGCAATTCATGAATGTGACAAAACTCATTCTCCTTACAAAACAATAAAACACAAAGAAGACAAATAAATAGGGACAGAAGGAAAGGTGCCCTGCCCAGCTGCAGAACTGTGAATAGTATTTCCATTTAGGTAGATCCTTTGTGTGTTTACAAAATAAGGGCATGAAGAATGCAGAAATAAGAAAAAAAACCACCACATTTTTACACTTGAAAAAATGAACCCCACAAAAATGAAGAGGTAAATGAAAAATTTTGAACTGATATATAATTTTCTGATAACTGGGGAATCCTCAAAGCCTTGCATTTGAGAAGCTACGAGAAAAACGGTTTACTTTTTTCTTGTAATCTAGGTTTCTTTATAGCTGATAGAAGCTGAGATTCTTTTATGTGTTTTCTATTGTTTTGCTTTTTTTATGAGTAGAGTTCCTGCAATCCTTTGTCTATGACTCTTTTTTTTTGTCTGATTACTCCAAGTAACGAGGTGCCTTTTTTTCCTTCTTTGTATTCCCATGTCTTTAAATGCATTGGATGGGAAATTGCTCTTTCTCCTCTCTGTTGGAAATGCAGGGGTGTTGTTTTGCTCCTGGAAGCAAAGAAAGGAAACTTCATGGATCAGACTGAGTAGTGTTTTTATGATTCTAGGCATTTTAAAATCAAGTCAAATAATACATGTTATTGATTACTCATTCAAATGCAAGTGTAGTACTCTTAACTGCTACTTCCAACTTTATCACCTTTGCTCTTTATGCCTTTCACAGATTTTGACATTCCTTCTTCCTCCAAGACATTCTTGGTTCATTTTAAAGCCCAGTTGTAGGATTTCTAGCCCCAGATCAACATTCTGGAGTTTCATATTAACATGAGGAAGTAGGAGAATCTCTGATGGAAGAGATGTTAAATCAAATGGATACCGCTGCATGACATTGTAGAAAGCCTTAGTCTAACATATTTGTCTGCACAATAAGATGTTTTTAGAGCATAACAGCTATACTGGTTCCAATTCAAAAGGTCTGCGTGTTCTTAGGTATTAACACTTCCATCACAAGCCCGTTTCGTCTTATTTTTTTTCTCAACTAATGAATTTCTTCTCCTTCTTGTATCTGTATGCAGAACAAATAAGGGTGATATCTCAAAGTAATTACAGTAACAGATTAAAAGTAATGTGCAGGATCACAATTATGTTGTACTTGTCCAAAATGAATAAAATAGAATCAATTTCAGATTTGTATTCACAAGGAATGAGGCTAATGAAAGGCACTAATTACATTTAATGTGATAAGCATAAAATAAATAAGTATCGATAACGTATTATGATTTTCAGAAAGATCAGGAGCATAGGTTTTCAGGAAAATTCTAGGCAATGGAGAAGAGCTCATAGCTTTAAAATTAGCAAAGATGTGCAGGATATCAGATTTTCTTTTTAGTCTCTGGAGATGACACTTTTCAAAAATTCATTTTATACGCCTGTAGTAAGGCCAGGAAGACATAATTCTCTAATCCCCATTTTTTTAATGTTCTTTGGAGCATCTTTTTCGATGATAACTTTGATTCCTTTAACATCACACTATGTTAATTCTTTACAAACATTTCACAAATTATTATTTTCTTAGGAATATCTCCAAGTACTGATTTTAATTATGTATCTCAGCTTACTCTGGAAAAGTAAATTTTCATTCGTGTAAATGTTGCCACAAGAAAATTTTATCAAAAAGAGTTAGGTGTCCATGCAGGAAAGAGAAATACAGAATTAGACAAAGATATGGAAGACCAGTCCATCTTAAAATTATAATACTGAATATTTACAAATAACAGCAAACAAAACCATTCAAAGAAATACTGAGGAAATTGTGTAAATCACAACCCTAGTGATTACTGAATGGAAGAAGAAAATTAGCTTGTTCTTTAACTCTTATTTCTGAAACATGATTGAATCAGCTTTACATCAAGGTCCATAGGAACTTGTCAGCTTATAATAATATTCTGTCAGCCATGCCTGTACGGTTACCTGTACTCTACCTGTACTGTTATTTTAATATCTAGTATGTAAAATATTGTTCCATAATATATTATAGAA